>CABHPQ010001953.1:0-43420 GCA_902168405.1 Peromyscus aztecus
TCTCAGCACTGGGGGAAGGGGGCGACTTGACCTCTCTCTTCCCTCTGGCACTAATGCAAATGAGGTTTCTGTTCCCACCATTTTTGTGTTTATGTGCGTGTATGGTCACATGTGTGGGCATCAGTGTCTTCCTTGATTGCACTGATGATTTATTTACTGAGGTAGGGCTCTCACTTGAACCCAGAGCACACTGATTCTTCCTCTGGGGAACCCCTGTCTCTGCCTCCCCAACACTAAATATACAGGCAAGCCCACCCAGCTTTTCCTGGATGTTAGGGATGAAGTCAGTCTTCAGACTTGTTCACCAAGCACTTAACCCGAGCCACCATCCCAGTCCTAAACTGAATGTTTATGTGCCTCAGTCCCAACTCCAATCTTTAAATCTTACCCCCTAAACCAAAGTCACCACTTCATGGGTCCTCTGTGAGGTGGGAGGTGATTAAGTCAGAGAGCAAAGCCCTTGTGAATCTGACTTGTTCCCTTCTAAAAGACCCCAGAGAGATTCCTTGCATCCTCTCAAGCACAGAAACAAAAGAAAAAGATGGCCAACAACCCATAAACAGGGAACCATACCAGGTAGACTCTGTCAGTGCCCTGATTAATATTGGAGGTTCCCGTCTCCAGAAGTGTCAGAAACAGATGCTTGCATGACGCCCAGTGTCTGCGGTTTTTATCCTCGCAGTCCACAAAGACCAAGGCACCCCCTGAACCCACACTCTTCAGCCTGCTGTCCTGACCTGCCCCCCTTTAGCCTCTCTTTGCTAGGCAAACATCTCATTTTTAAGAGTACTGAGGAGTTCTGTCTTACAGTTTGTTATATACCCCACATAACCTAGAATGATCAATAAACTGTCCAACCAACTTTAGAATTGAAATTCACATTTGCATTACTTTACATTAAAGCATACTCCACAAAATGGAAAGACTTTTTTTTTGAGGGGGGGACAATTTTTACAAAGAAAATAGTCTTAAATATATACACAAATAGTAATAAAGATTAAGTGTTGGTGTACCAATGTTTTTATACCATCCTTTTCTATAGCAATTGATATTTTTTATAATGAACCTATTTAAATTTTATAACCATGAAGCAAACTAGTGGAATCTGAATCAATGATATTTACTATGTTTCTAAGTAGCAATTATATGATCACACAGGCCACAAAGATAAGATTCTTTACACTTGAACTTTTCTGTAATCTCAACCTAAAATGCTAATATTCACATGCTCCTGGTATGTTCATGATCCAAAATTACACCCTGTTATACCAGATTGTGAAGCTGTAAAGCATTATACAAAGCTATATTTCAGATTTTTCCCTAAGTTCCAAATGGAATAAACAGTGACATGGCACCAGGTGTTGGAGTTCTCACCTTATAATTCCAGCACAGGAGATACTGAGGAAGGAAACTGAGGCAGGAAGTTCAAGGCCAGCCTGGGCTAAATACTAAATTCAAATCCAGCCTTGGCTACAATGTGAACACTGTTTCAAAATAACAGTGATGGGCTGGAGAGATGGCTCAGCAGTTAAGACTAGCTGCTCTTCCAGAGGACCTGAGATTTGATTTCCAGAATCCACACAGTGGGTCACAAATGTATGTAATTCCAGTTTCAGGGGATCTGACAGCCTGTTCTGGCATCCTTGGACACTAGACAACCACATAGTGCACAGACATCCACACAGGCAAAACACACACACACACACATAATCTAAAGAAAAATTTACATAGTGATATGGTGATGTGGCATTGTCCTTTAGTGAGCCTTGAGATTAAACTTCTTGTCTTCCTGCATACAATCCCAAGTTCATGACCCAGCTACAAGTTCTTTTTCTAGTACCCAAACCTTCCTTATTCACCATAATTTCAGAATAAGTAACATTTTCCTTCCCAATTACTTCCACATCAAGTCTTTCAACTATATGCCCTCATATCAACCAGAAAATATCTGGCCAGGCAATGTATGACATGTGGGGGGGGGGGCGGGGAGAACAATTCTACTCTTTGATTAATGCTGCTTTCTGTAGAGTCTCCAAGCTACCAGTCCTTAGTCTGATTCCCAACTCCCTTATACACCAGTCTTCTACTAATCACCCAGCAAAACTAAGCAATAACAGATGAGGAAACTGGACTTATGACTACCTTACCACCTGGCCAGACACCCAAGCCTTCCTGCCAGTGTTATGGAGGGTTTTTGTTGTGAGTTTTTTTGCACCACACTTTTTCCTTATGACTAAGAGTTATGGAATGCTTCCAGTGAATAAGGCAGAACCATGGAACTGTGGTATGTTAATATAAGAGTTACATTTAAAACAGACATCTTTGCAAGCATAGTGCTACATACCTTTAATCCCAGCACTTGGGGGTGCAGAAAGAGGAGGAGCTCTGTGAATTTCAGGCAAACCTAGTCTATGTAACAAGTTCCAAGCCAGCCAGAGCTATATAGTAAGACCTGTCTCTGAATGAGAGAGACAGAGAGACCTGGTATTCCACTCTTGGAATCCTTCCTGCTCTCCGTAGTTTTCTCACTTTCCCTTAATAAGGCTAATCTACACACACATAATTAATGGATATGAAAAATGTAAACAATTGTTTAAGAATTACTAAGCAAACCTTATTTAAAAACTTAACAATTTAGAGGGAATAGTCTCTAATAAATGTATAAGCACATAAAGCCCAATTAAAAACCTTTATTGAATTAAAATTAGAAACTGTAATAGCAAGCCTTCAAAACCAGAATTAGATTTTTGCCTGTTTTCTGGTATGAAATAGGTATACTAAAAATACTTATTTCATTCACAGAATGTAAAAGTTAAGTGGATTAATACTTAGAAAATCCTCAGCAGAGCCAGGCCGTGGTGGCGCACGCCTTTAATCCCAGCACTCAGGAGGCAGAGCCAGGTGGATCTCTGTGAGTTCAAGGACAGCCTGGTCTACAAAGCAAGATCCATGACAGGCACCAAAACTACACAGAGAAACCCTGTCTCAGAAAAAAAAAAGAAGAAGAAGAAAAAAGAAAATCCTCAGCAGTTATGACTCGCCCTGCCTTTATTGCAAGGGTCTATCATAGTAAGACAGGGAAAGGAACTATCCTTCTCTAAAGAATTATCCTAATATAATGGTCTGATTTTTTGTGGTAATTGGTAAAATCTATCACTATATATTTTAGGAAAAAATTAAACTACATGAGATTTAATAATATAGCCCCTTTCACTGTAAAGAAATATCAGACTTGAGGCTGGCGAGCCGGCCTGGTGGTTCCAAGCACTTACTGCTCTCACAGAGGAACCAGCTTCATACCCCAGCATCTCCATCAGGCAGCTCATAATGCCTGTCACTCTAGTTCAAGGGATCTGACACCCTCTTGACCCCTTGGGCATTAGCACACACATGGTACACATAAACTCATGCATACAAACAATAAAATCTCTTAAAACTTATTTTTAAAAAGAAATATTACTTAAAATTACAGAAAAATAAACTTTAATAATTATTCACTAAAGCAATTATATGCCATAATTTTAGTTAAATCATCATTTATTCAGTATCTCTAAATTACAAATCTCAATATCTTAAGAAAATGCTCAAAATGAATTCTGATTTTAAATTTACAGATTTTCCCATTTTATATAAAATATCCTAAAATTAAATCTACGAAATTACCATTCATTATACAATTAAGTACTACATTAATACATTAATGCATATTTTATACGAAACATATTAATTTATATTAAAATGCGCCCTCTTATCTACTCACTGCGATCTCTCTACAAGCCGACATGGATATTCCTGTGCCTTCAATTTGCTTCAGCGCATATTCCTTTTCATCTTTTCTGTGTGTGAAAAAGAAACAACACAGTTTTCATTTTTCCATATACTTCTAGATTTAAATTTTCATTTTTCCATATACTACTTCTAGATTTAAAATTATAATTACAAGAACAATGGAAATATATTTAGTCTCTCAATGACATGTAAACATTTTCACTATGCCATGCACTGCTGATTATTTTTGATAATATTTCAACTACAGAAATATGAAATACCAGAAGAAATTCACGTTATAATGAAAATACCAGACAGCTAAAACATGGAATTCAAAATGAACCAAATAGAATACTAAACACAGCACTAGTTCAAAGAGTAAACAAACATAAACTCAAACATATTGTAAGATGACTGCCATTCCCTTCTTAATTATCTGAAGTCTACAGAAGCATTGTTATAAACCATCATTAACAAGTAACTAACAGATATAAACTACCAGACTCACTTAATTGGCCCCAAATTCCAAGTCACCAAGCAAAAGCCTTTTAAGACTTCAAAACTTCACACCAACAACACTTTCTCAAAACACTCCCAGAGAAATCCAGTAGTTAAGAGTGGGTTTGAAAACAAGCAAAGGTATCCAAGTGGTGGTGGTGCACGCCTTTAGCCCCAGCACTCAGGAAGCAGACAGAGGCAGGCAGATTTCTGTGAGTTCAAGGCCAACCTGGTCTACAGAGTTCCAGGACAGCCAAGGCTACACAGAGAAACTTTCAAAAAGGCTAGGGGGCAGGCATAGGGGTGGGAGTGGGTGCGGGGACACACTAAGCAAAGGAGACAGGATTAGGAATATAGGGACGCCTAATAGTTACCAGGGATTTTAGCCAATACAATATAATGCTTCAATAACCAGACAGACAATCAGGTGCGTGGTTATTTTAATAAATAATATAAATATATCCTCAGAGTACAAACACCAGAACCAGTCACAAGATGGTCCCAGATGACTGCCATAACTGTGGTCTAATTATCTGGTAAATACAAATCATGCCACAGCTTGTTCTAATAATAGGGACATAACGTATGGCCCTTCAATTTTTGTCTTCTGGTTATCAGCCGAGACATCTCACTGGCACCCCAAAGCCTTAGGTTTCATCCTGAGCAACAGAATAAAATGAAAGGGTTAACAGTTCTGCTTACTTCTGAGAAGCGAAGGGAAATTGGAAACACAGTAAAAAGGAAAGCTTGTACTTTTCATTTTATGTACAATTGCACTGTTGAAGGTTTGGTTTTTACTATGCACAACTGTATTTAAAAATTTAAAGGAACAAAAATAAGAGTATGTCCACTAAATGATCAACAAACAACACTGGTTCTGTACACTTTTCCTATTAGTCATGTACGACTGCATAATGAAATTTCAATCAGTGATAAATCACACATATTGGTGATATCCCATAACACAGTGGAGCTGACAACCTCCCATTGCACCACAGTAGTGCAGCTCAGCACAGCACAGCACTCAAGGCGAACTCTATCAGAGGTATTTGTCAATATTTAACATCTAGACCAGCGGTTCTCAACCTGTGGGGTACTAACAGGGGTCACCCCAAGACCATCAGAAAATAGATATTTACATTACCATTCCTAACAGTAGCAAAATTACAGTCATGAAGTAGCAACAAAATAATTTTATGGTTGGGGGTCACCACAACACAAGGAACTATATTAAAGGGTCACATCAGCCAGGTATGGTGATGCACATCTTTAATCCCAGCACTCAGGAGGCAGAGGCAGATGGGTCTCTGTGAGTTCCAGGACAGCCAGGGCTACACAGAGAAACCCTGTCTCAAAAACAAAACAAAACAAAAGAAAACAAAACAAAAACCCCGAAGTCTTTGGAGGGCAGGAGCTATAGCACAGTGGTAGATCTCTTGACTTCCACTAGGATGTCCCAGGTTCAATCCCTGATACACGAAATGAAAAAAGAGGGGAGCTGGTAAACTTCAGCTGGACCGTGGTGGCACACACCTTTAATCTCAGCTCCTGGAAGGCAGAGGCAGGCAGATCACTGTGGAATCAAGGCCAGCCTGGTCTTCAGATTGAGTGCCAGGACAGCCAGGGCTACACAGAGAAATCCTGTCTCAAAAAAAAAAAAAATCACACTATATATATGATGTGATGGTTTTATTAAAGGCACCAAAGAACCGGCACATTCGTCCTACTTAGCTATTTCTCATTTTTCCATTCTCTAACAGCAGACAAGAGTTTAGACTTTTTTTTCCTTTGGTTTTTTTCGAAACAGGGTTTCTCTGTGTAGCTTTGCACCTTTCCTGGAACTCACTTTGTAGCCCAGGCTGGCCTCGAACTCACAGAGATCCGCCTGCCTCTGCCTCCCGAGTGCTGGGATTAAAGGTGTGCGCCACCACCGCCCGGCTAGACATGATTTATAATGTGCCTTTTAACATATCAACTTAGATCTGGGGATGTAGGTCAGTGGAAGTGTGTTGCCTAGCACTAGGGTCAATCGCCACCACCATTAAACAAACAAACAAACAAACACAACAGGGGAGAAAATAAAATTCTTTTGAATATTTTCTTTTTATATTGATTTCCTTTGCATATTATTTAACTCAAAAATTTTTTCATTTTACATACCAATCACAGTTCCGCTCCCTCCCCTCCTCCTACCACCTTCCCCCCAACCTTTCACCCACTCCCCAGAGAGGGTAAGGCCTCCCTTGGGGGAGTCAACAAAGCCTGGCACATCAAGTTGAAGCAGGACCAAGCCCCTCCCCCTGCAGAGCGAGGTATTCTACCATAGGGAATGGGCTCCAAAAAATAATGGGTGCCAGTTCATGCACCTCGGACAAATTCCGGTCCCACCACCGGAGGTCTCACAAACAGACCGAGCCACACAACTGTCACCCACACTCAGAGGGCCTAGTTCAGTCCATGCAGGCTCCCCAGTGGGCAGTCCAGCGTCAGTGAGCTCCCACTAGCAAAGGTCAGCTGTCTCTGTGAGTTTTCCATCATGACCTTGACCCCTTTGCTCATATAATCCCTCCTCCCTCTCTTCGACTGGACTCCAGGAGCTCGGCCCAGTGCTTGGCTGTGGATCTGTTCATCTGCTTCCATCAGGTACTGGAGTAAGGCTCGATGATGACAAGGTAGTCACCAATCTGATTACTGGGGTAGGCCAGTTCAGGCACCCTCTTCACTATTGCCAGAGTCTAAGCTGGAGTCATCCTTGTGGATTCCTGGGAACTTCCCTAGCACCAGGTTTCCCCTCATCCCCACAATGGCTCTCTCTATCAAGATATCTCTTTCATTGCTCTCTCTCCATCCCTCCCCCAACTCAACCATCCTGTTCCCTTGAGTTCTCATCTTCCATCCCCTCCCCGCTACCCCAACACCACTCAGTTTACCCAGGGGATCTCATCTATTTCTCCTTCCTAGGTGATCCATGCATTTTCTAATTACCTATGTTGAGTTATAAATGCTTTCCTCCCACCATCAATCTAAGCATTATATTTATTTTTTTCCATTATATGCCAACCAGGATAATAAACATCTTTTAATTTATTTACTTTTTTTTGAAAAAAAAAGGGGGGGGGGAGCTTTTCTAGAATCACTTGGGAAGAAGAAACCACAACTGAGAAACTGGCCTATGGGCAGGTCTGTGGGGCATTTTCTTGATTAATGACTGGTATGGGAGGGCCCAGCCCACTCACGCAGAGCCATCCCTGGGCAGGTAATTCTGGGTTGTGTAAGAAAGCAAGCTAAGCAAGCCATGGAGAACAAGCCAGTAATCAGCATTGCTCTGTGGTCTGCTTTAAGTTCCTGTCCAGACTTCCCTCGGTGATGGAGATGAAACAAACCCTCCTTCCCCCAAGCTGTTTCTGGTCAGTGTTTTATCACAGCCGCAGAAAGCAACTAGGATGCTATATGTATTATTAAGAAAGTATATAAAGCATACTACTATAAATAAATATATGCATCAACATGTATACTGAAAGTAATACAAAAAATTAAAAGCACGTATTAAGATGCAAGAAGGTAAGCTACTAAATGGTGCTGGTGATATAATGGTTTTACATTAGCATGGAGGGATCCAAAATAATCTGATACTCCAGAAACAACTGCATACCTAAATAATCTTTAGTATTTTCAACATGATTAACTTGGCATGTGGGGGGCTGTGTTTAAGACAGGGTCTCACTATGTAGTCCTGTCTGGTCTGGAACTCGGTTATTTGGATAGATCAGGCTGACCTTGAACTCTGCGATCTGCCTGTCTCTGACTCCGGAGTGTGCACCACCATGCCCCGTTCATAGGCATATTTTAAAGAGCAAAGAGGAACAATAAATAGGGAAAGCTTTTGTGACCCTTTCCTCTTTCTTCCACTGTTTCCTGCATTTTCGGACCTTTCAGAACCACTAAAGAGCACAGGCAGCAGGTGACAGAGAGCAGCTAAGGCCAGTACCGCCTCCTACCTTGAAGGAAGAACAGTTAGTGCAGGGAGGCCAGTGTGCTTGTGATACTGAGACAAATACAATGTACATGCTTCATGTCTAATGATCAGATCAACTACCAGCTATCTACTACTGAACATTTAAAGTTATTAATTCCTAAAATTACAAAAGCCTTTTGACAAATATTCACACTCAATCACAACTTACTTTTCACTGACATCTTTCAATTCCCAGTTCTCCTACATGAGGTGCTCCAGAAACTCATGGAATTGCAGTTTTATTTTTAATACTGTAAAGAATATTACACAATCTGGATAGGTTATTGTTGCTATGGAAACTATAAGATTTTTGCAGTAAGTCAAAAAGTGCAAAATTAACACATCACATTAATGGTTTTTGAATTTCACATCCAGGCTGTCAAAGGAATTTGAAAGCTTGAGAACAGACTAAAGCATAGGCCCTACCCTGAATTATACGGATAAAAACAAGGAACAAACCTAGTAATTATTTCACTTAAAAAGTTTAATATAACTTTTAGATGCTAAATTAATAAGACCCTAAAAAACCTTTAATTTGAAGATTTGAAGTTTTAAAATTGAGAGGGAATGAAATATATATATATATATGTGTGTATATATAATTATATTTATCTTATTATGCTGTCACATGATGAATAGTGAAGAGGCACCTCTGAGATTCAGCAGAAGAAATGGCAAGGTCTCAGGGGGAACAAGACTCTTTGACAAGAGTCAAAACTTTAGCACGAAGACCACAGGCACCAGACTTGGTACACATCTTTAATCACAGCACTCAGGAGGCAGAGGCAGGTAGATCTCTTGAGTTCGAGGCCAGCCTGTGCTACATAGTGAGTTCCAGAACAGCCAGGGTTATGCAGAGATCCTGTCTCAAAAAAAAAAAAGGCTGAATGTGGAGGCTGTCGAGATGGCTTAGTGATGAAAGACTCTTGCTGCCAAAAGCCCCAGGACCCACATAACAGAAGGAGAGGGCACAAGCTGTCTACCTTCCACACATGCGCACATACCCATCACAAACAAACATAAGAGGAAGTTTTAAAAGACCAAGAATGTGATTATTAGCACAATGTCCACCAGAGTTCAGTTTAGGCACACGAGGCGGGGAAGCCCATTGCCGTCGTCTGTTGAGTGTCCACTCCCTGGAGTCCCTCCACGTGGCAGTAGTACTACCCCACAGCTTGAACCTGTCTCAAGTACAAGGACGACTGAAGACCAGGAAGACACCAGTAGTAAAGGATCCACCTTGTTGTAAGGGAAAGGGAAACAACCAAACACTCTGGCATGGCAGCACACTCCTGTAATTCCAACAGAGGCAGAGACAGGCAGCTGCTTAGGGCTTGCTGGCCTACTTGGCTAGGTCCAGGCCACTGAGACTGTCTGAAAAAACAAAAAAAAATGGAAGATGCCTGAAGAACAACACCCAAGGTTGTCTTCTGGCCTAAATGCACATAGACCCACACATGTGTATACCCACAATAAATGAGCACATCTTTTTAATGTGCTGTCTGTATGAGTGCGTGTGCACATGCCTGTACAGGTTCAGGAAGAGACTTGCCTCAAAGAAATGGGCAGAAAATGACACAGCAGGGCATCTGACACCCTCTTCTGGCCTCCATATGCACATGAACAATGTACTCATACACACACACACACACACACACACACACACTCACTCACTCACTCACTCACACAAATCCATTAAGATGTTTGCATCTTTACACCATCTAACTACTAAGTTCCTATTCTCTTATATTTTTGGTTGTGAGCCTAGCCTTTAACGGCTGAGCCATCTCTCCAGCCCAAAGTTCCTATTCTCACCTTCAACACTACGCCAAACTCTAGAGAACAAAACTGAGACACTGACTACCTGGATATCACAGTCCATCTTACACAAGACATCCTTAATAAGAGGGAACTATAAACAAGAAACCCGTGTGCTCCTCGCCCTCAGGATATACACAAGGAAGGCCCAGACAGAATTCGAGGGACACTTCGAGCTTAAGGAAGGTAATTCCTTGAGTCATCCTC
Organism: Peromyscus aztecus; assembly: GCA_902168405.1. Taxonomy (NCBI): domain Eukaryota; kingdom Metazoa; phylum Chordata; class Mammalia; order Rodentia; family Cricetidae; genus Peromyscus; species Peromyscus aztecus. The sequence continues at coordinate 10,307 of CABHPQ010001953.1, forward strand.
TAAAGGAGAATTTCCCAAGTGGAGAAGAGGGTGTCAGGGAATCCAGACAGACATACGGTATGAGACAATGCATGTGCAGAAAGCAGCTAGAGTCTAACCACAGAGCCAGGTGTGCGGTGACAGCAAAGAATGAGCCTGGGAAAGGTCTATGCAGATGGGGACAGTCCAGCTTCCTACGAGCAGAGAAGACAGCATCACAGATCACTGCTAGAACGTTCGCTGTGACGGCCACAAAGGGGAAACAGTGGCAGAGCAACACTCTGTAGGCTGCAAAGCATCCAGGTCAGAAATGACGAAGGAGTCCATGGGAAGAAATGACAATTCAAAGACAGTTCTGAGCTGGGCGTGGTGGCGCACACCTTCAATTCCAGCAATGCAGAGGCAGGTGGATTTCTATGGGTTCAAGGCCAGCCTGGTCTCCATGGAGAGTTCTTGTCTGTGGGAGCATAACAGAGCCACCAGGGAAACCCTGACACCCCCTAAATGGAGACCTGCAGATAAACTCTCACTCGAATGCAATGAAAATTACATAGAAAAGTTTATGGCATTGGTTGGTTGATCAGCTTGACACAAACTAGAGTCATCTGAGAAGAGGGAGCCTCTGCTGAGAAAATGGCTCCACCAAAGTGGTCTATAGGAAGTCTGTGGGGCATGTTCTTAATTAGTGATTGATGGGGGCGGGCCCAGCCCACTGTGGGTGGGGCCACCCCTGGGCAGGTGGTCCTGAGTTTTATTAGAAAGCAAGTGAGCAAGCCATGGAGAGCAAATCAAAACACATCCTTCCTCCACGGTCTCTACTGTAGTTTCTGCTCAAGTCCCTGCCCTGGCTCCGCGATGATGGACTGTGACTGTAAGATGAAATAAACACTTTCTTCTTTCTCCAAGGCACTCTGGTCACGGCTTTACCACAGCGACAGGAAACAAAGGAGGACATTTATGCTCTAGAGAGGACGGAGACTGGAGCAGGTACAACCATCTGCAGGGAAACAGCTCCGAAAAAGAGCTTAAGATCCAGTCTCCACACCCTAGACACGGAGACCAGACCAACATCTAAGGGCGGCTCTGCCAGCACGTCCTTCTGCTCTCAAGGGCAGTGTTCTTCAGCACGGAGTCCAGAGTAAGACCAGGGAATCAGCACTTGTAAGGCATTTTGGAGGACTGGCAGTCACAAATGAATATACAGGAAGATTACTAAAAAGACAGGTGAAGGGTGAGACTGAGGTGAGTCTAACAGGGGAGAGCGGATAGTTTGGCTTTGGCTTTTTGAGACAGTCTTGCTATGCAGCACAGGCTGCCCTCAAACTCAGCTATGAAGCCCAGATTGGTCTACATCAGCCTTGCCAATTGCTGGGATTATAAACATCACTACCACACATGCTAAGTCTGAGGCTGGAGTGAAGAGAGAAGAACAAACTGAGATCAGACTAGAACTGATCTTGATAAACTTGAGCCTGCGGATGTGGCACTCCTGTACCGCACTGTAAGGAGGTCAGCTTTGTAGGACTAAGACAGAACTTGTATCCAAAAAGGAGAGAAAGCCCCGAGAACAGAGACAAACAGAACCGTTCTGAAGACACCCTCGCCTCTGACATCCCAGAGAAAACAAGTCTACAGAGAGATTCATCCTTAAGTTTGTTTTTCCAAATCTTAAGAGAGTTCACATGATACAACTATCAGAAGTAGAGAACCACCACTGGTATACTGCTATCTTTTATAAGTAGGTGTTACCAATAAGACACTCATTCTTCAAACTCTATGACAACTGAATCTGGCCAATCTTTTTTTCCTCCAAGAAGATGCTGGAATACATCAATGTATGTCCTTCCCTTTAGTATGTGACAATTTGATTTTGCAGGCTACAGAATTTTAATCACCATGGTAATTGTGATATTAAATGTAACTGTCGTCCCCCATAAGCTCATAGGGACTGGCATTATTGGGAAGTTTGGCCTTGTTTGGAGTAGGTGTGGTCTTGTTGGAGGAAGTGTGTCACTGTGGAGGCAGGCTCTGAGGGCTCATATATGCTCAAGCCACACCCACTGAGACAGTTTACTTCCTGTTGCCTTTGGATCAAGATGTAAGAACTCTCAGCTCCTTCCCCAGCACCATGTCTGCCTGCATGCTGCCTTGCTTCCCACCATGACAATAATGGACTAAACCTCTAAATTGTAAGTGAACCACCCCAATTAAATGTTTTCCTTTATAAGAGTTGCCGTGGTCATGGTGTCTCTTCACAGCAATAGAAATCCTAACTAAGACAATCACACACAAGGAAAAAGCAACATAAAATAAGTATGTGGAATAACAGGAACCAAAAGTTAGTTTTCTGTTACCACTCTGAATTATTCAATGAATTCAATATTCACCCAGCACAGTAGTAATATCTTATTTGGAACTACTGTTGTTATTTTGTAACATCATGTTGCTGTTTTTTCTCCAGTACTGACCTAATCTAGAACCTTCCAGGAGAGTACACTACTACTGATCTATATCCCTAGCCTCTCCACATTGAGACAGGGTCTTGTTAGGTAGGTAGCTTAGGCAGGCCTTGAACTTGAATCCTTGGGCCTCCACCTCTGGAGAACTTAGATGTTACAGGCATGGGACAGCACCATCAGTTTAAAATTTCTATTATTACATTTTTCAAAATAAGAAAAAATTTAAAAAATGATAGTGACATCTGTCTCCACTGCCTAGCCCCATGACTGTGCCCGACCCTCCCTTATACCCACTCTCCCCAACTGGATCAAGATGTAAGAACTCTTAGCTCCTTCCTCAGCACCATGTCTGCCTGCATGTACCCACCCTCCCTGACTGCTAGGTCCCAAATCCAGTGCCTAGGCTAGTCTGGCCACCCCTGCCTGTGCCACAATCAATATCTAGGCTTCTGCCAGGATCAACTCTGCCTACCCCCTAAACCACAGGCCCTCCCATGCCACATCCAACCTTTGCACCCAGCCAGACCCACCCTTACACTCGAGGCCTAGACCAGGAGGCACATCCTGTACCCAGCGTAGTGTCCCCTCTGTCCGCCCGACGGTATTGTTCCTAAGTCATTCCCAACCTCTAGGCACATTCCATCCTGCAGCAGAAGCTCCTTAAGACAGAAGGCAAACACTTCAAAATAGCTTCAGGAAGTCCCTAAAACTGAACAGGCTCACTAGGCCTCTCCCTCCCAAGAGTAAACAGTAAAGCTGGGGGAGACTCAAGCTACAGACTCTGAGACAAGCCCAGCTGCCTGGAAGAAGCAGAGACCAGCCCACCTGCCTGGGAGAGGTTTAGACCAACTAAGTCACTTGGAAGGGATACTCTCCGACCTGCAGGCTATGCAGTGTGCTAAGTTCCCAGCTTTTGTGAGCTGTCACTAGTGCTAGGGTGGGTTTTGCTGATGTATCTGTCTTTAAGTCATTTCTGCTCCTAATGCAAGCAACCCCAATAAAGCTCATTGGTTCACCAAGTTAGACTCAGATGGTATCCCTACTTTGCTCTGTCATGGACTCTCTATCTGCGGGTGAGTAAAGACAAAGGAGTGTGTGAGTGTGTGTGTGGGTGTGTGTGTGTGTGTGTTTGTGTGTGTGTGTGTGTGTGTGTTGCACCTCCCCAAGAAAATCTTGTCACACATCCCTGGACTGCAAAAATGCAACAATAAAAAGAAATACATGTGAAAAACAAAATAAAAATGATAGTTAGAACCTTACATCAATATTTCTATTGGAATAGTAAGCAGCATGTCTTAAAATTCACCAGAATGCAACTTCTTCCATCTGGAGGGATGGAAAGAATATGTAAATATTTTGTCATCCTCAAGTCTAGCTCTGTCGGATCAGATAGAATGAGACATTAGAGCAGGCACACTGTTTTCTTGGGTCCATGCTGTGCTGAGGACGGAGCCCAGGGCTTTCTGCGTGCCGAGCCTCCTTTCTGCCACTGAACTACGCCCAGTGCAACCTCCAGCTTCATTCTGAGATATTCTATGACATTACTTCAAATCCTAAGAATGTATTCAAAACAAAATATTCAAAAAGATCACAAAGATTCAAGATACTAAAATCAACATTTTTTACATTTTAAATGTCTTAGTTTTCCATCATGGAAGGTTCTTCCAAACCTGAGCTACTGAGGCATCTTCCTTTTAAAAAAAAGTAAGTACTTATTTATTTATGGGAATGAGTAATTTGCTTGAGTCTATTATGTATATGCACCATTTAAAGGCTTGGTGCCTGTGCAGAGGTCAGTAATGGGCGTCAGAAACCCTGGAACTGCAGTTACGGATGGTTGTGAGCCATCAGGCGGGTGCTGGGATAGAGTGCAGGTCCTCTGCAAGAGCAGCCAGTGCTCTGACCTACTGAGTCATCTCCCCAGCCCACATTTTCTCTTAGTTAAGTGGGAGTTTGGGCACACTTCCTAGTACAGTAAGAAATACACTTACAAGGAAAAAGTTAATTGGTTTAGAAGATTTTACTTGAAATTTGAATCAACATGGCACATAAATCATGTGGCCAAACCAGAATGTCAGCTATCTTCTTCTGAGAATGCTGTATGGATAAAGCTGTGTTAGAACAGTTTTTATTATTGTTTGTTGGTTTTTGTTGTCCTTTGAGACAGGGTCTTAGCTTGTATCTGGCCTTGAACTCACTATGTAGACCAAGCTGGCCTTGAACTCACAAAGATCAGTCTGCCTCTGCCTCCAAAATGCTGGAATCAAGGATATGTGCCACTAAGCCCAGCCCTGCATTAGAACACTTAAAGCAAGTTATAAAACCATTTCCTCACTTCTGTATCATAAAGTATACTGTTTTGTACTATGGAATACATCTTACATAAACTATTAACAATGGAGAGAATATTATTATTGCCATCTTTATCCCTTCTGATTTTTCTATAACAATCATTAACTGCTTGTATAATAGTCATTTTCTTTCAAGAGTTCCCACATAGATTGGCCTGAACTTGTCTACTTAACGATCATACTGATACACCCTTTAGGGATGTAGAGGCAGGAGAATTAGGCATCCAAGGTCATCTATACCTCCACAGTGAGACCAAGGCTAGCCTGGGCTACAAGAGACCCAATCTCCAAAAACAAAACACTCAGTCAAATACAGCCTTATCAAATGATGTATTTCATACAAATGTCAATCCAAGGGTTAAATTCAAGTCACTAATAAGTTAAAAAGCAAGACACTAATTAAATAAAATTGATACCCAATTAAAATAAAAGGTAAATACTAGCAACAATGAGCCATTCTACTCTTAATTTATAATGAACAGCTATCTTTTCCATTTACTATCAAATCAACACAAATCAGTACTACCCAATAGCAAAACACACTTACTATGAACTGCAAATAGCTGTTCTTTCATGGTACTTACTACATGGCAGAAGCTGACCCACGACCCTCAAACACTGGGTCTTGATTCCCATCACATGCTACAATCCCACCAAAAGCTGACAAGGTAACACCTCCTAAATTACAAGTGAAGGAAGAGTTCAATATTCAAGCCCAAGTGATTCAGCTTTAATCACCAGAGCACATTTTTTATGCCTTTAGACTCCTCTTCCGAGAGAAGAACAGCAGGTGCCAAGGCTCACATGCAGATGAGCACGATCCATCTGAAGGCTGACTTAGAGCAAGGGAAGGAGAAAACGACAAAGACTCAAGCAGGGCCAATGGAGCAGAACACGTAAGTCACATGGAGGGACCAAGCCGTCATCCTAAGACACAGAGGGCAGAATCTTGAGCAGTCTCTATCCCTATGGATAGTCTGGAGGTGTGAAGACACAACAGAAAAAGTACTTAGAAGACTTGGAAGTAATTTAAGTGGACGGGAACAACAGTATAATCTAGGGTGGTGGACGGGAACAACAGTATAATCTAGGGTGGTGGACGGGAACAACAGAATAATCTAGGGTGGTGGACGGGAACAACAGTATAATCTAGGGTGGTGGACGGGAACAACAGAATAATCTAGGGTGGTGGCCGAAGAAATAAAAAGGTAACTGGGACACGGTGCCAGTGGAACAAGAGTAAAGAAACAAATGAAAGATACCAAGAACACAACAGACTGGGGAAGTTTTAGGAACTTAAATTGAGGACTCTGTAATGTCTAAAGGGAGATGTTCAAATGCCTACTTTTTAATCAATTAGAAGGGAGACAGAAATGTGAAAGTCAAGTCATGGAAACAGGAAGAAGGAGAGAGCCTGTAAGAACATCACTTTGAAAACAATAGTCCCATCATCTGTAAAATGTATGCTACAGGCTGGAGATGTAGCTCAGTTGGGATGGTACCTGTCTAGCACTCACAGAGCCCTAGGTTCAATTCCCAGCACCAGATAAAACCAAGTGTGATGGTGCAGGCTTATAATGCTGGCACTTGAGAGGTGGAGGTAGGAGAATCAGAAGTTCACTGTCAACCCTGGCTACATAACACACGCCCAGCCAAAGCTACAGGGGATAAGGGGTTGGTAGCCTGATTCAGTGGAGTCAATCCTGTTCTTGAAGAGGACCAAAATTCAGTTCCTGCAACCTACTGGGCGGCTTACAACCGTTTGCCTGTAACTCTAGCTCCAAAGGGAATCTGATGCCCCTCACCTCCATGGGCACACAGGTATGTACATATGTGTACACACACACACACACACACACACACACACACACACACACACACACAGTTTCTTTTTAATTTTTAATCAATTAATTTTTAAATTTTTATAACATATATTTAATCTCCCTCAAAGAAACTGAGAAGGGGAAGGGGGTTAGATGAGACAACTTCTTGATAAGAGTAATTCTTTGAGATTCTTAATTGTAACAATATATACCATATCACATTAAATAAATGTGCATAATTCAAAAATAATAAAAAATAGCCAATTAACTTGGAAATGAAGAACAAAAAGTTCTCAAAGAAAATCACTTCCAATTATTATTGATAGATTAAAAATAGCCACTGAATAAAGTAAAAGGCAGGGTTTCAGATGTAAAATTATAGCTCACTCCACTAAATAGCCTGAAACTCCTATTGCCTCTAAGCAACAGGAGGAAGCAAGAGAAACAGTGAACTTAATTGACTGTAAAATGGAATGACCCGCCAGGCAGTGGTGGCGCACGCCTTTAATCCCAGCACTCGGGAGGCAGGGGCTGGTGGATCTCTGTGAGTTTGAGGCCAGCCTGAGCTACAGAGTTGAGTTCCAGGAAAGGTGCAAAGCTACACAGATAAACCCTGACTAAAAAAAAAAAAAATGGAATAACCCTAACTTGAGCACATACTAGGGATTGAACAAATGCATACTACTCAACCTCATATAAACTGTACATTCTGAACAGAAAGTGCAATGTATTAGCCACTTACTCAACATCTAAAAGAACACAATCTCCAAAGAACATAAAACAATTACTCTAAAATTAAAACAAAAAGTTACTCTAATTCTCATTCAGAATCTATCTACAAATTGACCTTGTTATTAACTTTATGTTTTGGAGTATAGCATTATGTAAGCTGCTACAAATCTTTTATTAATTAAAGAAAAAAATCTAAGCCAAATGTGTTGATGCACACCTTTCTTTAACCCCAGCACTCAAGGGATGGAGGCAAGAGCATCTCTGAGAATTGGAGGTCTGCCTAGTCCTCAACAGAGTTCTAACTCACCCAGGTTTACACAGTGAGAATCCAAACAAAAACTAAAGACTACTAGAAGTGAGAAAGCTGTCTCACTAGGTAAAAGAGCTTGTTGTGCAGATATGCAAATGTGAAGACCAGAGTTCAAATGCCCCAAAGCCTCATAAAGGCCTAACAGCCTGATGCATTCTGTATGCAATCCCAGTGCACCTACAGAGAGCTAGGAGACAGACAGAGAACCTGCAGCAGCTCACAGGCCACTACTCTGGCATATGCACCCGAGAAGCAACAGAGACTGTCTCAAATAAGATGAAGGTGAGAATCAACACTCAGGCACAGTCACACCCACATTCACATGAAGGAATGTGCACATGCATATACAAAAGCACACTTTCGCAAAGAATTGTAAAGTGGAGAAACTTCATAAACAGCTGTATAAACTCATAAAAGTAGTATTTATAACATCTGGCATGTAAATGGCAAAATGGTCCCTTTTTTTTTTAATCAAAGAAACATTGCCCAAGAAAAGTATGTCAGAATTTCTGATCCTAATCTCATTATTTTCTTTAAAAGCAACTCATTAAAAAAGCCTCTATAAAAACATATTTTACAAGTATGTGGGATGTGTTTGTTTCTCTACTAAAACAAGAACAAACTTGAGAGAAGAGCATATTAACAAGTTCGGAAGAGAGGTAGTTAGCATATTGGAACCCAACGTTTCTGGCACTCGGAACCTAACACAAGAATGTCTATCCTCCAGTCATGAGTCACGGATTAGGCTGCCTCTCTGTTTACTGTGAAGCAATCTCTCAGTAAAAGGAGCAGTGGGGAAGAATACAACATGAATAATGACTTGGACAGGTTCCCAGGAAGAAACCACAGTGCGGCTAAGTCTGAGAAAATGACACAGTGCCTATACACAATACACTAGTGTTCTCTTTTTATTAATTACTCCCAATCTTAATGTCAGAGAAAGTGAAAGTCACTCTCTAGCTCTAGTTAGGTTTCTACTTTTTCTTGCACATGTACATGCGTGTAAGCACATAAATGCCAGTGTGCATGTGGCAGCCAGAGGCCCACCTGCAGGAGCTGGTTCTCTCTCTTCACTGTGTGGGTCCCAGAGATTAAAACTCCACAGGCTGCTGCAGCTAGTGCCTCTACCCACTGAGCTACCTCACCAGCACTAAAGGTTTTTTTTTTTCTTTCTTTTTTTAACGGATTTTAGAATAATGAATTAAAATGTATCTTAAATGTGATCAAAGTAGTCCATTTGCTATAACTGTTCTGTGGTGACACTCAGAGAGAGCTCTCTCACCTGCCATATACCCACCCCAGCACACACAATGACACCAGAAGACAACACAGTCTTTACCTTCTGCTGAAAAGTCTGCACCTCCAATACTTGAGGTCCATACACGAACCCACGAATACAGCAGAAGCAAAAGGCAGTTTATACAGATTTAAAGTTACACTTCCCAAAACATAAAACGGCAATGCCTATCTAAGTCTACATATCTGCCAGGATTCAGACTTCATATCTGACAAGAAAGTCAACAGCGTGAACTAACACCACAGGACATCATATACTTTGCAACTGGTTATGCATAAATACCACACTGACTGATTGAGCTTGAATTACTATATCAAAAAAAGATTTATGCTACTGAAAAAAAAACTAATAGAACAAAAAGATGTGAATTCATACAAACTGAAAGTAGCAACTGTTTTTTTATTATGTGAGAGAGCCCATACATGTATGTGGAAAATAAAAGATATTAAATAGAAAAATAAACTTCACAAAATAGAATATGGAGAGTCCTACAGTTCAGAGAACATTTTCTTCTTAGAACCAGAGATTATTGAGAATATGGGAGAGAACTACTTAACACATACCAGGAAGGGAGCAAATGCAGAGGAAAAGGGGAGAAGCAGACCACGAGGCTGAAGGTACTCACAAAGCCAGACTTAATTCTGAGGGAAACTGAAATGAGTAAAGCATGCTGGGCAGGACGGGGAAGAGCTCTGCTCCAGGGCCGTCAAATAAAAACAGCCGAGAAACATGCTTTCAGAAACAATTCCTGTGATATACTAGTAAGGACTCAATCAGGTGAAAAAAATAATATCTGTTTGTTTCATTCTTTCCTAGTAATAGACATTTTTTTTAAAAAATCCTCCAAGATAACTGGGCAGTAATCTGAGAACTGAGGTGAAGGCAGGAAGCCTGAAGTTCAAGGCCAACGTGAGCTACATAGTGAGACAGTATCTCAAAACTGGGAGGGAAACCCTCCAAAATACATTGACTACCTATTTAGAGAATGGGATCCCGTTACGTAATAATCTTTCAAAGTCTCACCAAATAACCAGGAAAGAAGAGACCAGCACTGTCTTAGAACCCGATACACCCAAACCTGGTGGTGACAACTTTAGTCCTAGCACTCAGAGACAGGCAAACAAAGCTCTGTAAACTGGAGCCAACCTGGTCTACAGAGCGTTCCAGGACAGCCAGGGCTGTTACAGAGAAACCCTGTCTCCGGGGATGGTGGGTGGGGAGGGGGAGGTAAAACAAGCTTAGCAAGCAGGCAAGAGAGCTTTCTCACCAATCCTGCCAACCTGAGTTCAATCCCCGAAACACATGCGACAGAGAACTGACTCCCACAGGCGTCTTCTGACCACCACACACATGCCTGTGGCACACACACATACACAAGTATGTGTACACACACCTTTAAAAAACAAAAACAGCCGAGCGTTGTTGGTGGCGCATGCCTTTAATCCCAACACTCAGGAGGCAGAGCCAGGCGGATCTCTGTGAGTTCGAGGCCAGCCTGGGCTACCAAGTGAGTTCCAGGAGAGGCGCAAAGCTACACAGAGAAACCCTGTCTCAAAAAAACAAAAAAAAAAAAAAAAACCAAAAACAAAACAAAAAAAAAAAAAAAAAAAACAAAAACAACTCCTCAAGCTGACATGGTGGCACAAGCCTGTGATCCCAACCCCTGGAGGCAGAGGTAAACAGACTGCCAGTGCACGGCCAGCCTCGTCTACTCAGCAAGACTGTCTCAAAACAAACAAACCAACAAAAATACTCGAGACAATGGTACTACCTCACACCCATTATAATGGCTATTATCAAAAGAGTGCTGGAATTAATTAATTAATTGATTAAATGCCACGCATTTAATTCTAGCGCTCTGGAGGCAGAGGCTGGCTGATCTCTGTAAGCTGTAAGCCACCTACTCAGTGAGTTCCAGGCCATTCAGGGATACAGAGTAAGCCTTTGTCTTTAAAACAAACAAACAAAACAAAACAAAATAAAGGAAAAAGTAACAACAATAAGAAAACTAAATACAGCAACTTATGACCAAAAACTAAACTTAAAAAAATACATTTCAATACCATTTACCCAAATCTTGCCCAGTGATGTCACAATTTGGTTCAAGCTTCGTCACTGGCCACTCTTCCGTCTCCACTCCACTGCTCCAGCTAACTAGTCACTGAACCCTGCCTCCTAAGCATCTTCCTGAACCTTCGCCAGCCCATCATCCTGTCACGCCAACAGCTACCAAAAGGACAGAATACAGCATTTCTCATGACTTCTCTACCAGACTCCTGCTCTCCCTCTGCGCCCTCTGTGCCACCCACACTGGGACAAGCTGCCCTCTGTGAGGCCATGCAGCTACTGGGTGGTGGTCACCTCTAGTAAAAGGGATTAGAGGGGCTTATCACAGTTTTAATTGTTTCCTTTTTGTAACATATAGGCCTTGTACAACCAGGGAAAAAAAATGCCTATTTCTGTCCTGGGAACTATTGGAATCTACTCCATTTGGAATGCATTACTTTCATTCTCTACCAGGTTAGACACCAAATTCTTTAGCTGGGACCACATGGTCACATTTTTTTTTTTCTTTTTTCTTTTTTGGTTTTTTCCGAGACAGGGTTTCCCTGTGTAGCTTTGCGCCTTTCCTGGATCTCGCTCCGTAGACCAGGCTGGCCTCGAACTCACAAAGATCCGCCTGACTCTGCATCCTGAGTGCTGGGATTAAAGGCATGCGCCACCACCGCCCGGTACCATCTGCTTTTTTTCTCTGCAAATGTATTGCCAACCGCCATCCTGAGTATTTACTGAATGACACTGCTGGTGTGTTTTGAAAGAATCTCAACTGCGTTTGTTTTGCTTCCTCTGCATACACTGCCAAGCTGTAGTAAGACTGGTAAGTTTGTTCTAAACTTTATGAACGATGCTAGTTCGTAATGAATAAAGACTGTAAGTTTGTTCTAAACGTTATGAACGATGCCAGTTCGTAATGAATAAAGACTGTCTGTCTCACCTTGCAGCACACCATTCCCAATGGCAGCCTACAGTCGCATCACTAACTGTACAGCTCAACAGGAATCCAGCCTTCTCATCAGAGCATCTCACTTTTAAAGGATAAAGGAGGACCCTTGTGAGGTGCTATGGGAGTGGGGGACACCCGATGCAGATGTCAGCACGGCTCCGTGCAGTGGGATAGCTTATTTGAACTGTCACAATTTTTTCTTACCAAGTAAAAGCACAGTAACAGTCAATCTGAAAATAGCTGAGATGTCACCTCCCCATGCCCCTCTTTTAGCTTCTTTATCAAAGCTGGCTGCATTTTTAAAGCATTTGGCTAGCTATAGTTCAGTTTTTTTGTTCCCTACTATTTAAAAAAATACAATCATAAGCAAACCTCAAAGACTACATGTACCTTAGTAAAGTTTCTTTTGATTTTAAGTTAGATGTGATTCCCTGTTTCAAATCATGAAAAACAGAAACAAGATCTAGGTTTGACGGGGAGTTGTTTTGGTTTTTTGCAACAGGGACTTTACTATGTAACCCTGGCTGGCTTGGAACTTGCCTCAAAACTTACAAAGATCACCTGCTTCTGCCTCCCAAGTGCTGGGGTAAAGTCAAGGGCCATGAAGTCAGTAAGACTTCCTTTTGTTTAAGTAAAAACCAAACAGGGTTGCTTTCTCACAACTACAGAATTCAGCACACACAGCAGACCACACAGCCAAATATTTATTGGTCCTTTATAGAAATCCTGATAATACCTGACCTCTTACAGAACAATTGTCTAGGTAGGGATACACAGGTCATGAGACTTTTCTTCATGACTGAAATTACTGATAACCAAAAGTTAGAAAATATAAATCACTTTATACACAAATCTTTTCACAACTTACAAATACACATATACTCAGAAACACATACATCACTAAAAGCAAAGGCTTAAACATTGTATCATTGAGATAATACAAGAGTTATGCAGCCTTTACTGTAAATAGTGTGCTAAGACAGTGTCTGGTGATACCTATTTTGAAACACTACACTTTTCTAGGAATTTCCCTTGAGAAATACAGTGTATAGAGTCTAAGAGGAGCAGCAGAGCTTCTTATCTGCCAGATGGTTTAAATTCTTCCCATGGATAACCTCATGCAATCCTCCCAACAGCCCCATGAGGTAGGAACTAGTATACCATTTTACCAGGGTATAGAGGAAAACAAAGACACAGAATTAATTTGCCCAAGTCACTTGTCTAAGTAGTATAACTGGATTTATAAATCCAGATAGTTTAAATTCAATGCCCAATCTTAGCCACCATATAATGCTTAGTGGAGGGGAAGGGGGATGGGGCACCCAAAAGATAATCGACACCCAAATGAAGACTTTCAACCTTCCCACAATAAAATACTGGTAAGAGCAGCAAAAGACCACCTGCCTGTAACAGATAGTGAGGCCAAAAGCCCAGGTAGGCAAGGAGGAGGAGAGCGGGGCAGGCAGCACTCTACTCGATAGACATGGAGTAGTTCTGGCTCAACTTTGTGGAGGTCAGAGGGCAATCTCAAGCCTCCCACTTGTTTAACACTGTAGGCCAGGTGAGCTGGCTATGAGCTTCCTAGGATTCTGCCTCCGCCTCCCATCAGGCTGTAAAAGTGCTGGAATTCAAGTGGCCACATCCAGCCTTTCCCAGATTCTGAGAATCTGAACTCAGGTCCTCACGACAGCACAGCAATCATTTTTCCCGCTGAGTCATCACCCCAGCCCTGACTCAACCTTTTTGAAGAATGTGGTAATGTTACCCTGTAATCTAACAATTACACTTCTAAGAATTTAACTAACGAGATAATCATACAAGAGGATAAACATACGTAAGAACAGTAAAGCTACACAGATATAATATTGAGCCAGGACAAAAAAAGACAGGGGAAACTCTAGGGAAGTAGAAAAGGGAAAGAGCCCCGCCCTGGTGTCTAGCTGAAGAGCCCTCCAGCTAAGCATCCAAGTTCCTAGCACAATTAACACTCGCTATGAAGGATGCTGTCAAAGGCACACTTCCTTATGTAGAAAAACCTGCAGATCGTCAAATAACAACGAGCCAGACTTAAGGCCTGAGTGAGCATGTATGACCCCAGACAGGCCCTCACTCTTCACCCAGATCCTTTGGGAATTTCAGAAATGAGGCTAGCCAGTGACTACATCCTAAACATCCTGCATTCCTGTGATGTAGCTTTACTTACCAAATGTAATCCTGCCAGGAGTACCTTAGGAACCACTTTGTGATTTCATTCAATGTCTTAGCAATAATAACTTCAGAAATCAATAAAACCCTACACGTGACTATTATAAAGGCAATAAAGTGATATTCTTCCTTGAAAGTCCATTTGCACCTAGCTATGTCTTATTCTTTCTCTAAGTACTTTTTTTTCTATTCACCCCTGTGCTTAAGATCTATGTTTAAAATGTCCTTTAATAAACTCCCAACTTTGCCTTATACTGGCTCATCCTGAAATTCTTTACACTGAAGCCAAAACTCAGTTTTACCTGCATGAATGACTCAAAAACAAACAAACAAACAAACAACAACAACAAAAAACCCACAAGCTACTGCAGGCCACAGCGTGAAGTTGTGTCTCCACAAGCAACTTAAAATGGTAATTAATGTAGGTGCTCGCTCGGCTAACTGGTAGAAAGCACTTCCATACATAGAACTTGGTTGGCCCAGCCCCTTTGTCTCTTCCTCTTCCTGTCTAGAACAAGGCATGACAATCATCTAGGACCATCTATACCAAAGGTTCTCAACCTGTGGGTCTCCAACAACCCTTTCATAGGGGTCACATATAAGTATCTACATTATGAGTCATAACAGTAGCACAATTACACTTATAAAGGAGCAATTAAATAAATTTATGTTTGGGGGTCACCACAACATGAGGAGCTGTATTAAAGGGTCACAGCATTAGGAAGGTTGAGAACAACTGATCTATACAGAAGCCAAAGAATAGGCAGAAGGAGGTGAATACTTGATAATATACTTGAGTAAAAAAAAAAAAAAAAAAAAAAAATCCAGACTTTTTGTTCCAAGAAAAAAAAAATTCCTTATTTCTTCTTCTGTTATATTGTTTGGTTGTCTTTACTCCCCACCCCACCCCCAGAGTCTTGCTGTGTAGCTCTGGTTGTCCTGGAGCTCACTATATCGACCAGGCTGGCCTGGAACTCACAGAGCTACACCTGCCTCTGCCTCCCGAACACTGGGATTAAAGACGTGCAACCATACCTGACACTTAACTTCCTTACAATGATAATGAATAATGATCAGGTTTTTCTTCTACATGAAATCAAAAGGAGAGCTCTACACCCCTAAGCACCTTGTGTGCTCTCTCCCCATTTTAAAGATCGCTAGAGGGTTTCTGCCCTCCATTCCTTAGCGTGAAATTTTGTTTAATGCTGATAACAACTTCTACATCAAACACAATGTGGAACATTGTTTCCTCTTCCCCATTTATGCTGCTGAGTTTTTTGCCACCTTGACACTAGCTAGAGTGGTCTGGGAAGTGGGACTCTCAACTGAGACACTGTCTCCATCAAACTGCCTGTAGGCAAGTTTGTCGGATAGTCTCTTGATTAATGGTTGATGGGGGAGAGCCCAGGCCACGTGGGAGGTGCCAGCCCTGGGCAGGTTGCCCCGAGGTGTATAATAAGAAAGCACATTGAGCAAGCCAGTAAGCAGTGTTCCTCCATGGTCTCTGCTTCAGCTCCTGCGTGGCTTCCCTCAGTGATGGGCTGTGACTGAGACACATAAGCCCTTGTCTCTCCACGTTGCTTCTGGTTATGGTGCTTTATCAGAATACAAAGCAAACTAGGACTCCATTTTCTTGGGTGGTACAGCATGTATCTTCAAATTCTTTTCTTTATTCTGAGAAAATAGTAGGAATCCGGGTGACTAGGAAGCTTTCTGGCAGATTTTTAACTAATTACATTTCTAAATATATCTTTTAATATAAAAGTAGAAAAATGTAGGTGAAAAAATTATATAAATGCATGCTTTTCCAAGGGGGGAGAAATACTACTGTTTAACAACCTAACGATATTACCAACTGTGAAATAAAGATCAACAGAAGAGGAACTCAACCACAAACTATAGTTCCAAAGCGCTAAAGCACAGGGGCACCGGCTCCATCTCAGACTGAAACAGAGACTGTCTCGTGTGTGAACACGTGACACACCCGAGGGATGACAAGATGGCTCGGCAAGTACAAACCACTCATGCCTAACGACCCCGAGTTCAGTTCCTGGAACCCAAGGTAGGAGAGAACTGACTCCTTAAACTGTCCTCTGACCTCCAGACCCATTCAGGAGCAAGTGTGTGCCAGCTCCAACACTCCAGGTCGGTTTTGGGTTCACGAGCGCTTGTGCTCCCCGCCCCCCCTCTTTCACACAACACACACACACACACACACACACACACACACACACGTTAAAGAATTGAAAAGAAGCAAGGCATAGTGGTGTGAGCCTTTAATCCCAGCACTCAGAAGGCAGAGTTCAAGGCCAATCTAGTCTACAGAGTGAGTTTCAGGTCAGCCAGGACTGTTTTACACAAACTGTCTCAAAAAGAAAAAAGAATTGAAAGGAAGAGATACTTTCATACACTGTTAGTGGTAGTGCATGAAATTATCTATACATTTGGAAATATCTACTAAGAGCCTTAAAACAACTTACAGCATTTGGCACAATAAATCAATTTATATCACTATCATGGGGGGGGATCACATGGACCAAAATGTGGAAGAATGAACAACTATTAGTTTCAAATACAAAGAAATTTTCAAAGTCGGGCTTGGGGTATGGCTCAGCTGGCATGGTGCCTGCTGAAAACTCTGGGTTCGGTCCCCAGCACCACATTATTTGGGGAAGTACCTTAACCCCAACACTGAGAGGTAGAGGCAGGAGTGTTGGAATTCCTAGCCACTCCCCGGCTACATGACCACACGTGCACTAGCAAGGTGCTTAGTCATCCCAGGGTCACATAATCTGCCCAGAGCGGGATCACGTAACCTATGCGCATGCGTGGTGCAGCTCCGTAAGCCCATATGCGCATGTGCGGGTGGGGGAATCCATAAAAGCAGGTCCCACTCATCCCTCTGCCTTTTTTCCTGCACAATCCTTCCAAAGGCCTAAGCACCCCCTTCGCTTTCCTCCCCCTTAATAAACTCTTATAGTGGGTTTTGTTGTACCTTGTGGTTTTTCTAGCACAGTAAACAGGGCCACTTAATGAATAACATTGCAACGCTTAATAAATAACAAGGAGGAGCTGGGTACTGGTGGCACATGCATTTAATTCCAACACTCAGGAGGCAGAGGCAGGCGGATCTGAGTTCGAGGCCAGCCAAGACTCTTACACAGAGAAACTCTTGTCTCAAAAAAAAAAAAAAAAAGTTTTTATAATAAAAAAAGAACTCAATTTAATAGGAAAAAGACTTCTATAGACATTTCTTCAGTCTATGGCCATACCACCCTGAACGCGCCCGATCTCGTCTGATCTCGGAAGCTAAGCAGGGTCGGACCTGGTTAGTACTTGGATGGGAGACATTTCTTCAAAGATATATAAATGGCTAGGATGTTAAATTATCATACGCCAATATGAAAACAAAAATCTATAAGAAAACCATTTCCACTAGAATAGTTACAATATTTTTTTTAAAAGAACAGAGGACAGGGTTGGTGAGATGGCTCAGTAGGTAGAAGTGATTACTGAGCAAGCTTGGTGATTTCATTTCATCCTCAGGAACCATTTAAAGGGGGAAGAAGAGAATCCCCTCTGACCCAGAAACATGACATGGCACTTCATGCACACATAAGCACTCACGTGTGGGCTCATGCCTGCACACACACACACACAAATAAATTCAAAGTTCTTACAAGGAACAGAGTAAGAAGTAAAAACACAGAGGAAGTAAGTCAACCATGTTCTGGTACATATACTGGACTCAGTGAGCCGTCCAGAGAGACAGACAGACACAGGGATGAAGACTAAGAAGACATGATGTTGAGGAGGTGATCTGGGAAGACACAGGAGGGGGAGAAGTGAGGGAGGAGCTGGGGAGAAGGGAGTTCAAACCAATACAAACTACACTGAATGTATGTATAAAACTCCAAGAATGGAAACAGTTTGAAAAGACGTGGGGCAACTGAACACAACCCTGGGTAAAATGTACAATGGTGTACCCAATGTGCAACGCGCTTTGTCAGTTCCTCACAAAGTTCTATGTTGAAATTACCATATGTCTGAACAATTCTACTTCCTAGGTATACACTCAAAACAGATGAAGACATATGTTCAAACAAAAATATGTATACATATTTACATTATTCTTGAATGCCAAAAAGTAGCGAGAACAAATTTTCATTAATGGATAAACAAAATGTGGCCATATTATTATTCATCCACCAAAGGGAAGTATTAGTACATACTGCAACATGGTATACCTTGAAAATATGCTGAGTTAAATAGGTCAGTCACAAAAGGCCAGATTGTCTCTCATCCACTGACAGAAGGCAGACCAAACTCGCCAGAATCGAGAGCAATGAGTTAGGACTCCAAAGGTCTGGGGCTCCTTGGGAGATGAGCATCTTCCAGAATTAGGCAGGAGTAACTTATAAAACACTGTGAAGGTACTAAAACACACTGAATTGCAGCTTTTTTTTTTTTTCCTTTATTGAGACAGGGCCTATATGAAACCTTGGCTGGCCTGGAACTTGCCATGTAGACCAGACAGGCTTTAAACTTACAGGTCCACCTGGTCCACCTGCCTCTGCCTCCTGAGTGCTACTAGCTAGGAGTAAAGGCGTGCGCCACCAAGCCCAGCTTGTCTCCTCTTTTGTTTTTTTTGTTTTTGTTTTTTGTTGTTGTTGTTGTTGTTGTTGTTTTGAGTTGTCTGTTTTCAGTTGTGTGTCTGCAGAGTGTGTGCACAAGAGTGAAGGTGTGCACAGAGGCCAGAGACGGCAGAGCCCCTAAAGCTTGAGTGACAAGACAGTCCATTGTGAGCCCCCAAATGGGGGTGCTAGGAACCAAATATGGGATGCTGGGAAGCAAATCCAGGTTCTCTACAGGAACAATATGTACTCCTAACTGATGAGCCATTTCTCCACCCCTCTATCAAAAAATTTCCCCTGAAATAGGATTTCAATCTTTAGCCCAAGCCTCAAAACTCTGTGTTCAAGTGATCTTCCTGCCTCAGCCTCCCAAGTAGCTACATAGAATTGCAAATTTTGTTATTTAAATTTTACCTTATTAAAAAAGCATATTATGCATAATTTTTAAACACACTGTAAGAAAATATACCAAAATACTAATAATGCTTACCTCTGAGTGTTTATAAGTATTTCATGTTTTCTTGTGTTTTGATCTTATCTTGTCACTATGTCTTGATATGTGACCCAGGCAGGCCTCAAACTATCAATCTCCCAGTCTCAACCTCGGAATTCTGAGATTACAGGTACGCACTATCACACTCAACTGTATTCTTCGTATTTTTTTTGTAATTGGTTTATTTTACGAATGCTGGTATTTTGCCTGCACGTATGTCTGTGTGAGGGTGTCAGATCCCCTGGAACTGGAGATAAAGACAGTTGTAAGCTACCATGTGGGTGCTGGGAATTGAACCCCGGTCCTCTGGAAGAGCAGTCAGTGCTCTTAACTGCTAAGCCATCTCTCCAACCCCTATTCTTCATATTTTTCTAAAATCCCTAACTTTCCTTACTGTCATTTTTATATACTGGTTTTTATAATATGTAAATTAAAACATTTATGGTATTTTAAACTTTTTTAAGAGACAAGATTTTGGTGTGTTGCCCAGGCTGGCACAGAACTCCAGACCGAAGCTAGCCGCCTCCTCAGCCCGTAGACTAGCTGGAACTACAAGTGCATGTGCTTAAGACAAAAGGCTTTTGTTTTTTCAATAAGGAAATTCACATGCTGTACTTTTTAAAACAAAAGGGGGTTTATGAAACCTTTGAGAGTCTCATACAGTGTATTTTGATGTTTATTTCCCCTCCCAATTCCCCTCACATCCACCCCCATTTCCCTACCTACCCAACTCCCTGTTCTCATCCATTCTCCACAGGCCAACACCAAATCCAGCTTCTGCTGACCAACTGCTACTGGGTGTGGTGCCTGTTCCAGAGTGTGATCTATAGACCAACATTTGCACCATTAAAGAAAATTGACTCTCCTTCCCTCTCACAACAGCTACCAAACGCTCCTCAGCTTGGGGTGGGACTTCATGCCCACCTCACCTCTCTGTGCTGGGATTTTGGGCAGCTTGAATTGCTCCGGTCTTAAGCACGCTGCCATACTGCTGTGCATTCCTTGTACCAATACAAATGCCTTGCTGTGTACAAAAAAAGAGTTTCCTTGAAGTAACCTACCACCTCTGGCTCTTCTCATTACACACTATTTTTTCAATGTTTTATCATTTTTAAGTGGGAAATAATTCAAGAATCTGTAATTTTTAAAAAGCCTTCCTCAAATTTGAATCCCTGGGTTGATTCCTCAGTTTTTCTGTCAACCCAGATTTCGATCCCACAGAAATTGTTGTTAGTAATTTGTTCTGAATACTACATCCTGGTTTTGCAAAGAGATTATACTTCTCATCTGCCTTTGTATTCCTGCCTGTGTCTCAGTGCTTGGCTCACGGAAGGAATCAAATGGATAAACAGTAAAGGTCCAATTAAATTAGTTGACACAAGTGGAAGAATGGGTCAAGGAATAATGTGTCCATGGACAGAAAGCCGGCAGAGAATGGACACCTTGACTGGCAGAAGCAGGACTTGCTCTATAGACAGGCCGGTGGAGGGAGATGTGGATAGATGGAGACTTCAGAAATTACTATCACAGGAATTTCTATCATTCCTACCATAGGACTTTCACAGCATGGTTGTCTTTGCTAAGTGATTAACTCCTTCTCACTACTGTACCCAATCCTTTATGTCATTACATCTGCTGATCATGACCCATCTCTATTGTTCTACCTATTCTGCAGGCGACTAAATGTAAGGGCCCCCTCCCTTCCTTGTTAGTCATTTAGGCAAGAAAAACTTGAAAAAAATAAATATAGCTAGATACAAATATACCAAATGTACTTATTTGGAGAAATACAAGAAAGACCTTAAATTTCTCAGCTAAATCTTTAATACACAGATCTAATTTGCAGGTAGCACAACACTTATAAAGGCAGAATTTAGTAAATTCCTGTAGTCATTACAAGTCCCTATATACTGGTAAATGAAATAAACAGGTCTCTGAAAGTTTAAATAGAAAAACATTCCCATTGTCTTAGTGTAACATCAGATTGTAAGAAAACCTAAGAAGGAAAAAAGAAAAATATATGGTAATAAAAACTTACAGAAGATTTACTGGAGAATTCCTCAAATGGGTGTGGTAGCACATGCCTTGAATCCCAGCAGAGTCCAGTGATCACTGTGCATTCTGAATAGCTTCTGGACTAACTAGTTAATTTTGGGCCAGCCAGCACCACATAATGAGGCCCTGCTTCAAAAGCAGTAAACAACGTAACAAAGAATTCCTGGCAGGTAGGAGTGTTCGCTGTTCACACCTGAGGGCTTGCGTTCTATCCCCAGAACCCAGCCCACCCTCCACGACCACCACCTCTTCCTCCTCCTCCACAACGAGGACAACAACCACCACGACCACCGGGTGAGGGTGAGAGGTGGGGGGTGCGCAATGATGTGCATCAGTAATCTCAGAACTACTACAGACAGGGAAAAGGGAATCCTAGAATGTTTGCAGGCTAACTAGCCTAGCCTATGCTTCACAGCAGCAGAAAGGAAACATGTTGGAGACTATTATTATTATTATTATTATTATTTTGGTTTTTCAAGACAGGGTTTCTCTGTGTAGCTTTGCGCCTTTCCTGGAACTCACTTGGTAGACCAGGCTGGCCTCGAACTCACAGAGATCCACCTGGCTCTGCCTCCCAAGTGCTGAGATTAAAGACGTGCGCCACCACCGCCCGGCGGGGGACTATTATTTTAAGGTGCGTTACTTTTGTCTATGTTGCATTTGTTCAACTCTGTGAAGCTGTGTTACTGTGCCTGTCTAAAACACCTGATAGTCTAATGAACTGTATGGCCAATAGCAAGGCAGAAGAAAGGATAGGCGGGGCTGGCAGGCAGAGAACAGATAGAAGGAGAAATCTTGGAGAAAAGGAAGAAGGAATGAGAGAGGAAGGAGGAGGACTTCAGGGCCAGCCACCCAGCCACCCAGCTATACAACTAGACACGGAGTAAGAAGCAGAGAAAAGGTATACACAAATAGAGAAAGATGGAAGCCCCTGAGGCCAAAGGTAGACAGGATAATTTAAGGAAAGCTGGCTAGAAATAAGCCAAGCTAAGGCCGTGCATTTATAATTAAGAGTAAGTCTCCATGTGTGATTTATTTGGGAGCTAGGTGATGGGCCCCTCAAAAGAGCAAAAACAACCAACAACAGAAACATCCTCCTCAAAAAGGTGGAAGATGAGAACATGTTCCAGAAATTGTTCTCTAATCTCCACATGCAAGTCATGTCATGAGCATGCTCAATTCCCACGACACTAGCATTCTCTCTTTCTCTCCCTCCCACAAACACACACACACACACACACACACACACACACACACACACTTAAAAAATTCTATAAAGCTATTCATGGAAAAAACTAAAGAAATTCTTATAGCAACAAGACACTGGAAACTCTGAAAATAGGAAGTTCAGACTCTTGAATGAACAGCCAAATGAACAGCCGAGGACCACCCGTGACGGAAGAGCAGGCTGGAGGCCACCTGAGCTCCATGAGACCCTGTCTGAACCACCACTCAAAAATGCTCCCCTTGACAGCCACAAACAAAAGAAGGGGCTCTTGAAAGGCTCTCTAAGTGGCAGGATTGGAAAACCAGGAGCAAAGGATGAGAAGCACAAGACTAAAGCTGCTCGCTACAAAACTGAACCTCTCGAGTTCAAATTCATGCAAAGTTATCATCACCCCAGTAAGAAACAGTACTAAAACACAAGAGACAAAGCCACATGAGGAGGAGAGCTGCCTTCCAGACATCTGTAAGTTACAGAGTCATAAAGAAATCACAAAGTCCTTAAAGAATAAAAACAGGAGGGGGATTGGGAGGTGTGGAGGGAGGGGAGGCTGAGGTCAGGATATAATGTATGAGAGAAGAATAAATAATATGTATGAATAAAAACAGAAAAAAAATAAATTCCAAATAAACTTCCCATGGATGATGTACTCTAAAAACCATGAAGCAGCAGCTTTGCATTCAAATAATAAAATTTTAATAATTAATAAATTTAAATTTTCTATAGCCAAATTTGTCAACCAATTATGAAAACAAAGTACATTATTACACATACAAGAACTTAGAATGTCTACAGCCTAAAGCACACAGGCATGAGTGCACAAACAAGTAAGTGCAATAAAAAAGTTTTAATTAAAGTTTTACTGCTAAGGGCTGGGGATGCAGCTCAATGTGGTACCAACCCAACATGCACAGTGTCTTGGGTTTCTTAATAATCCTATTTATTTACTTATTTATGTGTTTATGGATGTGGCTGTGTATGTGCCACCACACATGTGTGCAAATCAAAGGACTCAGTGTCTCTTCCATCTCGTGGGTCTCAGGGATTAAACTCCAGTAACCAGGCTTGGCCACAAGAACCTTTACCGTCCGAGACATCTCACTGGCACCCCAAAGCCGTAGGTTTCATCCTGAGCAACAGAATAAAATGAAAGGGTTAACAGTTCTGCTTACTTCTGAGAAGCGAAGGGAAACTGGAAACAGACAGTAAAAAGGAAAGCTTGTACTTTTCATTTTATGTACAACTGCACTGTTGAAGGTTTGGTTTTTACTATGCACAACTGTATTTAAAAATTTTAAAGGAACAAAAATAAGAGTATGTCCACTAAATGATCAACAAACAACACTGGTTCTGTACACTTTTCCTATTAGTCATGTACGACTGCATAATGAAATTTCAATCAATGATAAATCACACATATTGGTGATATCCCATAACACAGTGGAGCTGACAACCTCCCATTACACCACAGTAGTGCAGCTCAGCACAGCACAGCACTCAAGGCGAACTCTATCAGAGGTATTTGTCAATATTTAACATCTAGACCAGCGGTTCTCAACCTGTGGGTCACGACTCCCTTGGACCATCAGAAAACACAGATTTTTTACATGACTCCTAACAGTGGCAAAGTTACAGTTATGATGCAGCAACTAAAATATAATTTGATGGTGGGGGGGAGGGGGTCACTGCAACATGAGGAACTGTATTAAAGGGTCTCAGCATTAAGAAGGCCTGGACAGAAAGGTAAGTTCTTAATTGATGGAAAACTGGATTAAAACTTTTGTGTTCCAAGTGGATTAGATATGATTTTTTGTTGGAAAGTTTGTACTGGTTTTGGTGGTGGTAAGGGTAGTTGTTGAGAAACAAGCAATGCCCTTGAACCGGGGCTCCTCCTCCACCGCCTGTGCTGAGCTAACAGGCAATTATCACCATGGCAGCACAGTTACTTTCAAAATGACTCCTAAGCAGCTCAAGGGGCAGAGAGATGGCTCAGAAGTTAAAGGTGCTTGCCTCCAAGCCTGACAACCCGAGTTCAACCCCAGTACCCACATGGCAGAAGGCAAGAAAGGACACACCCAAGTTGTTCTCTGACCCCA
Source organism: Peromyscus aztecus (assembly GCA_902168405.1). Lineage (NCBI taxonomy): Eukaryota > Metazoa > Chordata > Mammalia > Rodentia > Cricetidae > Peromyscus > Peromyscus aztecus. Next base: position 34,970 of record CABHPQ010001953.1, read on the forward strand.
CGTATGGCACGTGTGCTCACAGTCACACACATACACACACACACACACACACACACACACACACACACAATTTTTTTTAATTCTTTAGGGGGTCAGGGGATGCTAGAAAAATGGCTCGGCAGTTAAAAGGGACTTGCTGCTGCTCTCCCAAAGCCCTGAGTTCAGTGACGATCGCCTCTGTTAGCAGCTCAGAACCACCTGTAACTCCAGGTCTACAGACCCCAGGCCTGCCTCAAGTCTCCAGGGCACCTACACACACAGCATATAGACACATACAAATCAGATAAACCTTCAAAAAAATAAAAAGTTAAATATGCTCACCAATGACTCAAAAGCAGTATGCACAGCATTGCTTTTCTCAAAAGTTAGTTTACTTTTTCATTTTGCAGTGTAAAATCTTTTTTTTTTTCTTTCTTACAGGGCTGGGAACCAAACCCAGACTCTCAAGTATGCATGCCAAAAGCTCTCAGGCTTGGCCAGCACACCTGTCCTCCTGCAGTGTGGTTACTGCTAACTGTACCTTTAAAAGGGACTTCAAGCACCGAGGAAAGCCAACGCTTTGAAGCTTCCATGAAATGTTACATATGACTTTCTTCTGGAAAGCTTTATGCACCTGTGGGCTGCTAAACAAATGTATCCTGAGGCTGTGCGAACATCATACCTAAATAACACAGGTGACAAACGTCATGTGGCCTCATGCAATTGAGGAGGATGGTAAATCCACAATGTACAAGGGACAGAGCAACCATAAGAAGTATGAAGCTGTGGCTGGGGCACAGTATTTTACCAAAAACTATTCTTTCCTTTTATTTTGAAATAGAAAATACATTAAAATCTCTACAAGAAAGCTGGCCTTCCCTGTAGTAGGACTCACTTTACTTGTTTGATCCCCAGTACCGGAAGAGAGGATTTACCATAATTGAAATTAAAGATAGTTTACAAGGATACCAATTATCTGAGGACTGTAAAGGTTTTTAGTTCTCTGATCTACAGAACTCAAACCTCAATAAAAAAAAAAAATCACTGCTGCACACTCGTATCCTGAATTACATCCTGTCACCTCTTTAATCCTGCACGGTGCATGCTCCCAACAGCTATTCCAGGAAGTGTTGGACTATCGGCTATTTATACATGGACAAAATCTTTAAAATAGCACTGTCGGCTAACTCTGCATGGTTCCAGACCAAAAATACTCTTTTTAAGAAATGGCTGAGTTAGTTACTTAATTTAAAATGCACTCTAAAAATAGCATTTCTTGTCACTTTGTTTTAGAACCAAAAGGGAGTGCCAATGTTGTACAGTCACAATGTAACATGATAACAAACAAGTTCATCTTTTACAAACACTGAGTTGGGGTGATCTTTGGGTTTGAGGGGGTTGGTTGGTTGGTTGGTTGGTTGGTTGGTTTATGAGACAAGGTCTCACTACATAGCCCTAGCTGGCCTGGAACTTGCTATGTAGACCAGGCTGAATTCACAGAGATCTGCCTGCCTCTATGCTCTACTACTGGGATTAAAGGTGTGTGCTATACCCAGCAAAACTCAGTTTCTAAGATCCAAATATTCAAAAAAGATCTAAATACTCTTACCCTAATGATATCACCAAGAAAATGTCAAACTATTATATATTAACTTAAAATAGTCTATAGCAACATCTAACCCTGACTGTATATTGAGTATTTTTCAAAAAACAAGTTCACCATTTATTATCATATATTAACCAATATATCCAGTATATCAAGCCCCAAAATAAGTGACAAAAAAGTAAAAATACTTCCTTCATCAATACTTACATGCACTGTATTTTAAAATCCATTCTAATTAAAACTATGCTACCAAAACAATAGCATCTGAAAGCAACGCACATGTCCTACGGCAAGCAAATAATTCATTACTTATCTCTATGAATATCTTTAAAGGCACTTCTTAATCTCCAGTCTTTAGATGTGTATCTTGTATATCACAGTATTAGCAAACAATTCCAAGTCATTGCTTCTAAAAGAGTCTCTAGGAGTTTAACTGACAGACATATTAATCTGCACAAATTGCACTTACTAGGATATCCACTAGCGTTAGTACTAGAAAAAGACTAAGACAATCCTAAAGTTCCATCATGAGGGATAGCTAAATCATCTATCAATAAAATAGAAAACTAAGACTATTAACAAGCCATTTCTTTACATAAGATATACAATGATCAATCTTCAAGTAGTAGAAGTTTAAAAGGAGAAATCTACAGACCACAGCACTTACCATATCGAATGACATGTTTATGTTTCACATATATGTATAAAACAAAACCCATCTAGAAGCTACCTCCAGAGAGGAAATTGTATGACAGAGGGTACATTTCATGCCCTTACAATTATTAAATAAACACGTTCTTTATTTTACAAAATACTTTTTTAAAATATTTATTTTCATTTTCTGGGTATGAGTGTTTTGCCTACATGCATCTGTGTGTACCACATCCACAGATGGTGCCCATGAAGACCAAAAGAGTTCATGGGGTACCCTGGAACTGGAGTTACAAATGATTGTGAGCCACCATGTGGGTGTTGGGAATTAAACCTTGGTCCTCTGGAAGAGTAGCAACTGCTAATCCATCTCTCCAGCCCACAAAATACTTTTTTTGGAATACTAATTCATTTCAAAACCTGGTGTGGTTCCTTTTACAGTGTTCTACAAACATTGGTTTTCTTTATCAATCTATCTCTGACACAATTGTAAATAAGGACAACTGAGATGACTGTACAAAGTCTAAAATATTTAATATTTGCTGCTTTTCATATAAAGTTTGCTGACTATTGCTTCTATCAAAAATACATTGAAAAAATTATTTCCCTTAGGCCTCAAAAATAGTTTTAGAAAGTTTGTATTACAAAAAATAAGCTGAATAATATAAACCAATGTTTACGTCATTTACTAAATACTAAATACTTTTTTACCATAAATCTGTAATATCAAAAAAGAATTCCTAAAATACATGAGTGCTGACATTTTCTAAGCATTGCTATAAAGTAGCTATTAAAAGCACAGAAGACAGAATTCACAGTCTAGCAAAAACCGGTCTGGTCGAAGAGGGAAAAATGCTTACTATTCCAAAATAACTCCTTCTCTTTTCAACCTCTATTAAAAGAAACTGTAAGGTGTGGTAGTACGCACCTGCAGGCCCAGCTGTGGCCTGGAACAAGGAGGATGGTAAGTTCCAGACCAGCCTGGGCTACATAGCAAGCCTCTGCCTCAAAATGGAGGGAGGCAAGTAAAGGTATAACTTCTTAGGGGGGAAAAACTATATAAACACAGAGAGACAGACAGACAGGCAGGCAGATGGACGGACAGATTGACTGACTGACTGACTGATAGCTGACTAACTGGAGCTAGAGAGCTGGGAAATAGCTAAAATGCTGCTATGCCTGCCTAGCCTCACACAGCCTTGGGTCTGACCTCCACGACATTACCCAGGTGTTAGGGCTTGGGCCTGTACCCTAGCACTGTGGGGTTGGGGAAGAGATCAGACTTTCAAGTTTAGGTTAGTCTAAAATCTCTACATCTAGTTAATGCTAGAGAAATGTATCCAGTCACCTATCTCACATAACATCACCATTTCACAACAGTTACCGGGGATGGGGGGGGGTAGCCAGGCCTATTAGTGCACGCCTTTAACCACAGCACACAGAAGGTAGAAGCAGACAGTTCTCCCTGATCTGCATACAAGTTCCAGGCCAGCCAGAGCTACAGAATAAGACTTTGCCTCAAAAAACTATGTGTGTATACACATATATATGTATGTGTAGTGTTTTATGCATATATATATATGTATTATATACTTTATGTGTATTACGTGTATATGTATATGTGTGTGTATTATATATTATACATACATGTGTGTTAATCATGTGTGTATATGCGCCGGGCGGTGGTGGCGCACGCCTTTAATCCCAACACTCGGGGAGGCAGAGCCAGGCGGATCTCTGTGAGTTCGAGGCCAGCCTGGGCTACCAAGTGAGTCCCAGGAAAGGCGCAAAGCTACACAGAGAAACCCTGTCTCGAAAAAAAACCAAAAAAAAAAAATCATGTGTGTATATATACATACATATGTACATGAATACATGTAAGCATATATTATGTATTGTGTATGTATGTACACATATATAATTTCAATCTGTTCTTAAGGTTAAGAGAGCATGTTTCCCAATTTATGGCACTTTTAAAATTTCAACAATTTGGGCTTGTTCCCAACAAGGTCTCATTATGTGAGGAGGCTGGGCCTGAAGCTCTGTTTCTCCTGCCCCTGCCTCCTGAGTTCCCCCCCCCCCACAGCTAACCTAGGTTTTGATTGTGTATATACACCCAACTCTACCAGACACTGGAGCTGACAATTTATGAAAGACTGTGACATCATTTACAGTGGTATTGCATCCATAAGGAGGAACCAACATAGCTGAGTTCATTTAGTGAATAAGGGAAGACTTCTGGAAGACAGCAAAGAGAGCTGGGTATTGAGGTAGGAACAAGAGTTGGCCAGATACGTAAGGATAAGGAAATCAGGTCAATGACAACCCCATTCTAGTTAAAATGTAGAAGAATGTCAAATATGAAAGACTTAAGTCCTAGAAAACATAGCCCAATGCTACAAAAGTAAATCACTCAGTGAACTGGGAGAAAGGGTCAGGATCTCGTTGCAAATGTCTTTGAGGCCAAATTAAGGGACCGAAGAGTAGATCTGATGCTGTGAGACATAAAAAAACATACCATTTTCCCAAACAAGATAAAATATACCTGACTTTATTTTCAGGAAATTGACAATGGTAGCAACTTGGATCTTGGTCTACAGTGAAACAAGACTAAAGGCAGACACAATTCTGCGGCTGTGCAAAGCAGGTAATGGCCTCTAGCGTGTCACAGAATGAAAAGAAGTCAGAGGAAGACAAGCCACTGTGCACAACAGTATCTTCGTTGGGCTGGGGACTCAATTCGGAGCCTTGTGCAAGCTCCGAGCTTTGCCCTGATACTTCCTCCTCTGCACTCCTTTTTTAAATGTCCTTTTCATGTCATTTTTTCCATATTTCTGGTATGGGTACATTTTTTTTTCATGAACGAAGTATTCAGAATAAAATTACCAAAGCTAGAGTTGCAAACGGCCTTCTTGGCTTGCTTCTCACCATAAAGAAAATGTACCACAAAAGATAAGAACTCCTACCTGGACTGCAGGTTCCTGAGTGTGACAACGGGCTCAACGACCTCTCCGAGCTCTGAGCTTCCCATGTGTACAAGAGGAAGTTGAAGTAGATGACCTAAAGTTGTTGACAGCTGGAAAACACTATTATCACAGAGCTAACCACCTCTTCAACCTCCAGAAGCCACCAATAAAAATGCAAACATAATCTATAAAGCAACTGTGAAAACGCCATTCAGAACAGGCAGATGCTCCTGTGACTGCTATTTGTCCGTATCTACCCACGTGCACTTACGTCTGCTTGTGAAGCACTTCATGACACATTGACACACTCCTCGTCTGAAACCCTGAGACAAAACTGAAACCTTTTTTTCCCCCATTTTTTGAGATAGGTTTCTCTGCGTAACCCTGGCTGTCCTGGAACTCAATCTATAGACCAGGCTGGCCTTGAACTCACAGAAAAAACTCAAACTTTTAAGAGCTCTGGCAGCCATTTCACTTTCAATTACCACAGTGGTTCTCAATCTTTGGGGGTCAGGTGACCCTCACACAAGGATCACATATCAGATATCCTGCATATCAGATATATACATTATGATTCATAACAGCAGCAAAATTACAGTTATGAAGTAGTAAAAAAATAATAATAATTTTATGGTTTGGGGTCATCACAACATGAGGAACTGTATTGAAGGGTCGCAGCATTAGGAAGGTTAAGAACCACTGCATTACTAAGTACCTTTCAAAAATATGAATCAAAAAAGGAACTTTTTGTTTTTAGTCTTGGAAATCCAACTCACATTAGTCAAGTTTTCATACATACTCCTACACTGTGGAATCAGCATTTTCTGACCCTTTTAATGAAAAGAAACTTTTAACAATATTCCTTTATCAATCATAATTAAAAGTGTTCCTAACTAGAAAAATACTGTCTTCAGACTTGTCACTATAAATTTTTATGCTCAACTTTTTTTGAGACAGGGTCTCACATACCCCAGGCGGGATGGAACTTGTATATAGCCAAGCATGGCCTTGAACCTCTGATCTTCTCGGCTCCACTTCCTAAGCATTAGGATTACCCCATGTTCAGTTTATGCGCTGTACCACCCAGAGCCATCTGGGTGCTAGGCAAGCACTCTGCCAACTAAGTTACATCCCCAGCACAATGTGGAACTTTTGACTAATAAACAAAACATGTAATACTCTCACTCATACTAAAAACTTCTAAAATATCCTGGAGCTGGATGCATAGCTCAGAGCAAAGTACATGCTTAGCATTCTCAAGGCCTTACGTTTGACCCAAGCAATAAACGTGGGCCAACAAGACGGTTTAGCAGGTGAAGGTACTTGTCTGATAATGCCAGCATCACAATTTTAATTCAATCCTCAGAACATATAAAAGGTAGATGAGAACCAATAAGTTGTCTCCTGACCTCCAAATGCATGCCATAGCCCACACACAAGAAAAATTTTTTTTCAAGCTAGGGTTTCTTTGTGTAGCTTTAGAGACCGGGAACTCTCTCTCTCTATAGACCAGACTGGCCTTGAATTCAGAGATCCCTCTGCCTCTGCCTCCCAAGTGCTGGGATAAAAGGTGTGTGCCACCACCAGGCTCAAAGTATGTCTAATAAGTAAATTTTAGGTCATTAATTTTAAGCCTTTTTTTTTTAATTTTATTAAGCACTTATTTATTTTAAATGTTCCAAGGGAGAGGGTGCCCACATGCCACACGTGTGGTGGTCAGAGGACAGTTTTGTGGGAGTGGTCCTCTCCTTCCACCATGTGTGTCCCAGTGACCCAACTTGGGTCTCATGCTCGCCAGCAGGTCCTTTTACCCCAGGGGGTGCCGTCTTGAGGGCCCAAGCCTGACTGTTTTCTTTAAAGGGGATAAATAGTTTTCCTTCCAAACAACAAAATTAATAAGCAACATTTTTTTTTTTTTTTTTTTGGTTTCTCTGTGTAGCTTTGCACCTTTCCTGGAACTCGCTCTGTAGGCCAGGCTGGCCTTGAACTCACAGAGATCCACCTGCCTCTGCCTCCGAGTGCTGGGATTAAAGGCGTGTGCCACCACCGCCCAGTCGCAACAATTTTATTAAGGGGAAAAAAAAACCTTGGGAGAAATAAGCCCTTATAATCATAAAATATGTTTTCAATACATGAAATGTTAAATGTTTGAGGAGACACGTTTTTCCCTGATTTAAACAGTATACAATGTATACATGGATCAAAACATCACTTAGTACCACACAATTATGTAAATTTTTATGCACCAATTAAATATAAAAAGGTGGAAAACCCAGACACGTCTAGCATTTCTAGCCTGCTATAAATTTACACTGCATGATAGAGCCTATATTAAAATTCTCATTCTGAAGGACTGTGTGTAAGCTATCACTAAAACATAAGCAAAGGCGTTTCTACTGAGAATTATTTCTTCCATTATTCTAAAGATCTAACAATTTTTTGTTTATATGTATTAGTGTACACACACACACACACACACACACACACACACTGTTTTATATGCCAGAATCATTTCTCTTTAGCAGGCCCACATCTCTCTTGCACCCTAAGAGAGCATCAAGCATCATTCATTTTTCCTGAGCTTACCAAAATAAAATCTGAAAAGAGGTGAACTATAATTTACAATGATCACAGGGTAAAAATATTTTACTATGCAAATCTGTATCACAGTAGAGAACCATCACTAAAATTTTTTGTTGATTAGTAATGAACATAAAATAATCCCACTACCAGCCCACAAGAGATTTGGGTGTTTAGTATTAGTGTAAATCTCGGAATCTGGACCAAACACTTAATCCAAGAAAAAGTAAAATAAATAAAACCTAGCATCATTTGTTTTACATGGGATATAGTGGTCAGAACTAGTCTCATATTCTAAGTGGTTGTTTTGTTTTGTTTTGTTTTGTTTTGAGTTGGGGGTGTTTGTTCGGTTTTGGGGTTGTTTGTTTTGTTTTGTTTCTCAAGACAGGGCTTCTGTGTGTAGCTCTGGCTGTCCTGGAACTCAATCTGTAGACCTAGCTGGCCTCAAATTCAGAGATCCTCCTGCCTCTGCCTCTGGCTCTAAATGGGTTTTTTGTTGTTGTTGTTGTTGCTGCTGCTGTTTTTAAATTCTACTTTGAAAATACAAAAACTGACCTTATTTCATTTATTATTTATTCTAATTTACCGATTTTCACTCAAAGAAAAGGTGTATTTGAATCAGACATACTAAACAACTAGAAGCAGTCAGACCCTGGGCTTTGTTGCAAG
>CABHPQ010001954.1:12446-26278 GCA_902168405.1 Peromyscus aztecus
AAAGAAAGAAAGAAAGAAAGAAAGAAAGAAAGAAAGAAAGAAAGAAAAAGAAAGAAAGAAAGAAAGCAAATAACAAAATAAAGAAAAGATGAAATTTGAATAAAACACATCAGGATTACAAAAGAAACCTAAGACCATATCAATGTTTGCAACGGGGCTGAGAAAATTTACCTTAAATTCTATTTTTAAGCTCAAAGTACAGTGTAAGTCATGGGTTTGATATATAATTGGTACTTCCAAAAACGCCCCCTGTAATAGTCAGGTGAAGTCAGACAGTTGACAGTTGCTAGGATATTTATATACTTTTGGAGGAAGAAGAGAGACTTCCACCACACTACCAGAAAAGGAAAATGCCTGCAACACGGAGCATATTTCCAAATGTGATTCAGGGCATAGTTTAAAGAACAAAGAGTCCACTGTAACCCAAGAAAGCTTTGTGTGGGAGGCATGGAGGTTCCTGTGCTCACAGATAAGCACTAAGGGACCAGGAATGTTAAAAAACACAGGGTTGCCTCTGCAAAGGGAAGAATCCACAACCTGTTTTCCACCCAGAAGGCTGTGAACAGATGTGGTCAATAACCTGGTGATCTTTGCACTGTGTGGTAGTGACCACACCAGGTCCTCTCCCAGACCCTTGTCATGAGCCTCTCAATCAATAAAACATATCTTTATGGGAGATGTTACATGTACTGCACAAAGAGTTTCAATATAGTGACATCATAAGCTTTATTGTGCACACAGGATTGAGTTATCACTAGGAAAATTTTCACCAAGTTGTGCTGTGCTTAAATATGCCTAAAATAAACTACTGAGGGTCAGACTCCTGAAGTTTGAACCAACACATGCTACTTAGTTGTGTTGAACTGTACTGCCTTCCTGCTTCCTGTGGATCATTACTCTGCTGACCATAGTGGTCACCGTGACTCCCACAGAGTTCCTAACCTTACACACTATATCTTAATGAAAATTCTGAAGGTCACAAAAGTATGACTTCATCAGGTCAGAAAGGAAAAAGTTTTCAATAAATAATAAGTTCTGTCCTTTCATAGAGGAAAAAAGAGCACATTATCCAGGCCTCAGGAAGGACAGATAGACTCACCGTACTGTGTGTAACTAAGTGTCTCTTATGTCTGTACAGAGGATCAATGCTCTCTTCTTTCCCAGCATCTGGGCATCTCAGACCTGCTTCCTTGAGCATCCAAACACAAACTTCAAGGATTCTATTATAGCCAATGACAGGAGACAAAATGCAGGGTTAGAAGTATGATGCAAGCCTTAATCCCAGATGTGCCTGCCAGCAAGGTGGATGGTGTGAAAATCACTTCTCTCTGTGGGCCTTCACTGTCTCATCCCCCAGTCTTGATGATTATAGATCATTGGAGGAATGAAAATGGCTAGTAGCTAGCCAAGTGTGATAATACATGCACTAGGGAGGCTGAGCAGAGGAACCATGAGTTCAGTTCCAGACTAGTTTAGACTAGACACTGTTAAAGGAAGGAAGAGAAAGGGAGATGGAAGGGGAGAGAAAGAGAAAGGAGAGGGAAGGAATTGTCTAAATACTGGGTGCTGGGATGGCTTATATCAATGATAACTCATTTTTCATTTTTTCAGCTACCCTACCCATCCAATATTGCACAACTCAACATTCTAACTCAATTTATTGCCAACAGGGTCTGTCTATCATAGGGCAACTGGAGAATGTGGAGGTTTCCTCTTAGATACCTAAAACAGAAAGAACAAACTATCCTCTCCTAAATCTGCTATCAATCTCCTCATTAACTTCTGATGACTTGACAGTGAGCCCATGGCACCAACGCAAAAGAAAAGTGAAGCCAACACCAATGTTTTCTTTCTTCTTTGCATTTCAGAAATTACCTCGGAGACAGTGACTAGTAAGCATGGAGTAAGGTGGGAGTGACTAGGAACTGGATGTGCATGGAGTCTTTCCAAGGCATGTAGTAGGGTTTGTCTTCACACGTGTACAAAGCTCTGCTCCTATTCTTCAAACATCTAGCATCCAAGCCATGACTCATAAGACCAGAGATAGATGTGCCGGCTCTGAAATACAACCCAACAAAGACCCGGCGGCAGAATTCCATGACAAGCTCTTTAAGACATCTACCTGCATGCTTCAGGGGTCCCATGAGCAAGAACAGAAGGGGAAGAGGAGCTAAGGGCTACCACCAGCAAGACAAACAGCTTGACTTCACTGGCATTTCTTACACTATTTAGAGAGTTGGTCCTTGACTCTGAATAGCACTGCATTAATGTTCCTTATGGGTAGAAATGACACTGTGCTTGCCGAATAGGATGGTGAAGATGACTTTGTATAGAAGAAATGCATTATTTGGGATCACAGAGGGTGTAGTGCCAAAAGGCTGGTAAGAATTAGGAACAAGTAGACAGTCAGGGTTACAAGCCCAAGGAAAACACACTATCTATATGTATGATGGAACCAGCAGTCAGCTCCCAAAACACCAGCGATTTCACAAGGAAGTTGATGCTGCAAGCTGAGGTATTAAAATCCAAAATTTTCTGACTCATCAAGCTATAGACTAACCACCAACCTTTGTTTTTTTGTTTTGTTTTGTTTTGTTTTTTTACTTCCTGCTCCTTGCCAAAGGCAGGAAGGACTTTTTAGCAGCTCCTCCCCTTCACCTGACTCATCAACCAATCAGAATTCACCACATACAATCAAATTAACCAATCAGATTCATCCCTACTAGATGCATAATTTACATATGAGTGGGATCAAATTTGTCCATTCCTAGGATATCAAAATCCCTGCTTCTGCCGGGCGGTGGTGGCGCACGCCTTTAATCCCAGCACTCGGGAGGCAGAGCCAGGCGGATCTCTGTGAGTTCGAGGCCAGCCTGGTCTCCAAAGCGAGTTCCAGGAAAGGCGCAAAGCTACACAGAGAAACCCTGTCTCGAAAAACCAAAAAAAAAAAAAAAAATCCCTGCTTCCAAACACTACTTGGCAACCCACTTTCCAAGCCCTTCCTGATGCTGCTGGGAGCCACCGTTTTACCTTCCAGTAATGCCTTGCTCATGTGCCCTTCTTCTGTTGTCTTTGTCAGCATTCTTTGAGATCATGAAGCAAGGAACTCAACTCCAACTCAGAAAATGGGCAACAATGCTATCCATCACACTATTTTCAAATGCCTTAGGAAGGAGTAGCATGTGTGTCTATATGTGCTGGGGGTAGGATCAGGCAATGCTAAGAGAAGATACATTTGGGAAGGTGGTATATAGGTGTAAGAGTTTCATTTTGCTTTATATAACAAAGGTATATAAACCAGCAGGCTTGGTCAAAAAGCTGGTGCATTCCCAGGTTGAGACCCAGTGGATGTTTCCCTTGCCCATGTTACTTCTTCTGATTCTCCTACCAAAACCTATTACTGACCCTTATAAAGACCAATAATGTAACTTAATTGCTAAGAAAAGGCACAGGAGGGTATTATTTTGTTGCACATCTATGGAAGAAAAGTTGAAGCACACTTATTAGCTAACTCACCAGGAACCTGTACAGGGGCCGTGTTGATCTTCTACTGATCTCTCCTTGAGTCCCTCCAACCAGATCTCTGTACCCACCTACCAGCTTCCATATTTTTCACTCCCAGTGGCTCTAGCCTGCCACCCTCTTCAGAGGACTAACCTAGGATTACAGAAGACACTTCTCCCAGACTCTAAACTCAAGAGGATGAGCCCAAGTGTGCAGGACTTATAACCTCAGTAACCCATAGCAGTGGCTGCCCCGCGCACCTCAGGAGGCCAAGCATTCCTTCCACGTCAGTTAAGTCACAGGAAAGAAATTCTCCCTTATTCCCAAAATCAAACCACTTCCCTCCTCAACATCCTGATAATCCACACACATGCTTAATGTTTCATCCCACATCCGCTTGGTTGCTATGCATGAGCCATGCTTCTAAGCAAACATTCATAATGATGGGTTTCTGTTGTTTCCTGCTCCTGCAACCACCCCGTGTGTAAAGCCAGTATAGGCAAAGCCCCTGTTGCAGTGCCCAATTCTTTGCTCATTTCTCTCTCTCAATCTGTGGATTGTAAATCCACGTGTGCATTTACAATGCTGTTTTTTGTTTGTTTGTTTTTTACATATAATTTGGCTGGAAGGAGCCTTCAAGTTTGTTCAAGATTATATTTAGGGACAGGAAGCTTGCACTTTGGCAATATAGCTAGTTCTGTATTGTGACCACCTGAACTATCCTACAGTCTTCCCTTGAGAGAGATGTGTGTGGTCATGGTGTCTGAACTTCATACACTCTCTTGTCACTGACCAGGGGGGTCTTGTACGACCTTCTCAAATCATGGTTTGATTCCAGAACTAACCATTGGCTGAATAACTATATACTCTGGGATAAGTATGATTAATTTTTAGAAAGTGATCATCGAAATCTGTAATAACTGGTACGGGACAGAGGGCACCAGCTAGGCAGAGACAGTGGGTGTACACAGAGGGTGGGCTGAAGCACAGCCCAGAACGCACGCTCTTGTTATGCCAGCATGCCATTTGCTGTGGGTCCTGAGGCAGCCTGGGGAATCCCTTGGCAAGAGAGAAGCTCTCAGATGGAGCTTGTGGCAGCTGTCCTCTGCGCTGACAGCTGCCATCCGCCATCTGCCATTAGGTCCAGAAGTATTTCACACTTGGCGATCGCTACAGCTACACTGTAAACCAAGGGACCCTCAGTTCTGGTTGTATTTTAATGGCAAGAATCATCATTTTTAAAATACTTACTTCAAAACCGTGTTAAAGAGAGAGAATAAAAAGGAATGAATGAGTGAATGCATAAAAGACTACATGTGTCATTCTCCCTCTCCCTCCCCCCTCTCCCCCCTCTCTCCCTCTTTCTCTGCAAAGCAGATGAAGCCTCAATTCATAGTAACAGGAATCCGTGGTCAACCTCTGACTTCTTGACTTTAGAATTTCATCCTCTAAGCTGTGTTTAAGAACTTTTAATGAAAAGGCTCTCGCGGTGTTTTCCCCTGGTGAGCTTCCCGTCCGGGGTTGCCAGGAGCTGAGCTCAGGAAAATGTGAGGCATTACTCGTCAAGCAGAGGGGAAACTGGCCAAATCTGGGAGGAGAGCACCAAAGACAAACAATAATATTATTCAGTAGAACTCTCTCCCTGGGGCTTCCATTCCAGGATATCCAGAAAAGTCCCTGTCTGAGGTCAGCAGAGCCTAGGCGACCAACACCATCGGCCTGACCCCTTACTCAGTCGCTGCCAAGAACAAGAAACCATGGTGTGACCAACAGGAAAAGGTGTTCACTTTGGAAGACAGCCTTAGTCTTGTTTCCCAATTAGAATTAGTGAGGAGCTTTATTGTGTTGCTGGTGAGTAATTCATGGGCAATTTAACCAGAGGATGATCTCTATAGATTTAAGATGGACAGGCTGTTTCAAACCCCAGAAACTTTCAGAAACCCAGTCCCCACAGAACACAATCCCAGACAAGCACGGGACTCAGAAACTCTGAATGAGTGAAAACACTGACTTCTGTGACTTAGCATTACTGGAGTTTTTAAAAGGCTAAGACCTGGGCTCCTCTAGCCTTCACAACCTAGCTCGGCCATCTCTCCCCAATATGCCAGGTAAAGTGACAAAAAATGGCAAGAGATTTATTCGCCGTGGCCACATTAGAGAGAAGGACAAATAGAAAGGTCTGGTGCTAGCCCCGTCTGACTCCAGGGCACCGATGAGAGGATTTAGAGGAGAAAAAGCTGTGCATAACTAAGCAGTCCTGGTTGATGTGGGGTCCCGCTCATCATCGGCCAATCACTGTCTCAGCTCCAGTCTATCCAGTAAATTGTCAAAACTGTGGAGTTCTCTACCTGGGAGACCAACCCCTCAGCCCTACCCTTTTCCCCCTAAGGCATGAGATTCCTGAAGAAATTCCAGTTCTGAGGGACGGTCATTTCAATACTCTGATAGGTAAAGGGAGTGGCCCAATTGTCTCGAGACTCTCTTCTCTTCCACCAGGATGGATACATTGGTCCATTTGGGCTTCTATCACAAAAATGCCTCTGGTTGGGTGTTTCACGGACAACAGAAATTGGTTGTTCACTGTTCAGTGGGGTCTGAAGTCCAAGCTCAAGGTGCCAGCAGGTTCAAGGTCTGGGAGGGCTTTTCTTCCATTTGATAGACAGCGCCTTCTTGATGTACCCTCACATGTTAGGAAGGGTGAAGCTACTCCCTATACCTCTTTCTTATAAAAGGATGTTCTGCTAATACATACTGCTTATCCTAGTATTTCAATGTAGCAAAATATTCATAAATTCAATAAAGCTCCCAACTTGCAATTTGAAGAATTAGTAGTACCCCCAAAAAGAAATTTCCCAAGTATTTGTATATAATGTATGACACATGCAAGTGTGTGTGTCCATGGGTCATCACACAGGCATACGTATGTTGAGGCCAGAGGAGGATGTCAGTGTCCAGCTCTATCATCCTCTGCCTTATTCTCTCGAGACAGGATGACTCACTGAACCTAATGAGCAATATAATGAGTAAAATTCTAAATGTCATCACAATCTGTTTGATACAGTCCATGTCTTCTTACTTGACGGGAAAGAGCTTGAAGAATCAGCGCAAGAAGAGCTAGTCCCAGGCTCGGCAATGTTTATTTGTTTTGCCTCAAGAAACATCATGTCTTATCTACAGGTTCCCAATCTTAACTGGGCCACCTGCTCTGGAAAGTCTTTTTCTGAGCATTCAAGGTTATAGTGATGGCTTCCTGAATTCCTATAGGGCTTTCTGTCTGTCTGTTGTGGGTATGCCTGTGTGAAGTCACCTCTAGAGGCTTGTTTCTCTAGCTAAGGGAGAGGGTGACTGAAGACAGAGACATGCCGTATTGATCTTGGGGTTCTCCAAAGCACCCGTACGATAATGGAGTGTTTAAAGCTACCATGGTTCCCAGACAGGCCACGGGGAAGAAAATGGACAGAGAGATGGAAGACCCAGAGAGAAGACAGGTAAAGAGGACGGAGAAGGGCTGCATGTGGTTGGATTCAGATGCCTACTCAAGGGTCCATCTGAGGGCATCTGTAGTACAGGAGACTAATTACAGAACAAAGCAATTCCCTGATTCAAGGAACTTCCAAGATAACTCACCTAAATTGCACACCTGTAATCACAGCACTTGGGCTACATAGTGACATGCAGGCCAGCTAGAGCTATATGGCAAGCAGACAGTTCAATTAATTCATCTTCATTAACATTAAAACCAAACAGCCTAATGAACACCTAGAGGATAAAAACTTTAAGGAGTTAAATTAATCAAAATCTGCTCTCAGAACGTCTCAAATATGTATGGACAAGGCATCATCAATTCTTCACACATGTTAACTGAGAACTTTCTCCACCAAGCTTCATTGGTGTGGGAGTTCACTTTCAACCAGGGTGCTGGTTGTCAAAATCAATATTTTGTTCTGAGATAAACTAGAGTTTTCACCTTTGCTAAACATGCTCCTAATCCTCCGTGTGATTAAACTGACTGGGAGCAATAACCTGAAAACATTGAGAGAGTGTGGCTGTGGTCAATTTCCCCCTTCATGCCGCCTTAATCTGGAATCCCTGCTGCCTGTAATCCTCAGAGTTGTTAGTGCCACACACACACATACACCAAATAAATAAATAAATAAGTGCAGGGAGGGAGGGAGGG
Source organism: Peromyscus aztecus (assembly GCA_902168405.1). NCBI lineage: Eukaryota > Metazoa > Chordata > Mammalia > Rodentia > Cricetidae > Peromyscus > Peromyscus aztecus. Next base: position 20,128 of record CABHPQ010001954.1, read on the forward strand.
AGGGAGGGAGGGAGAGGGGAAGAGAGGGAAGGAGGGAGGGCAACAGGGCAGTGTAGAAAAGCTAATGTGCTTGCAAAGTTTTTAGACACAAGACAACTTCCTGGAAAAGGAACTTGGCCAGACACAGGATGAATGGAATACAGTTCCATAAACTGGTCCTATAATGCCCCAATCCTGAGGTACACAGTAACATGACTTGCTTGTACAGTCCTAATCTGTGGACTCCTCTGTGCCCACCAGACAGCTGTTCTCTCTTGTCCTCCCTTTGCTGTGGTTACCTGGGGTCGCTGGGCTGTGAGGAGAGAATACTCGTCTAGTTTCTTTCTGTTCATGCGCAGCTGGCACCACTTGCCTGAACTCAAATCTGAGCCTGACAGAAAGACACAGACAAAAACATTGTTATTACACGTGGTCCTGCCATTCTGTGGGGGTGTGACCATGTCCACGGGGTCCAGAGAGTCCAAATACCTGGCTCCTGATGAGTACCCTAGCAATAGGAGGAGGGGGGATGTGGAGGAGAGGATGACATCAGAGTATGGCCAGGAGTCAGCCCCTGCTGTACTCCTGTGTCAGAGAAGTGGCACGTTTACACCCACATTGGTGCCTTCTAAAGCTTACTCTGTTAGATTCCAACAAAAGAATCATCCCACTTAGGAGGAGCGGTAGTAACAGTCACATATGATTCCAAGGGCACTGTGGATAGTTTTATGTCAACTTCGCACAAGCTAAAGTCATCTAAGAGAAGGGAGCCTCAATTAAGAAAATGTCTCTATAAGATGGGGTTGTAGACAAACCTGTAGAGCATTTTCCTACTTAGTGAGTGATGCAGGAGGGCCCAGCCCATTGTGGGTGGGGCCACCCCTGGGCAGGTGATCCTGGGTTCTATAAGAAAGCTGCTGAGCAAGCATGGGGAGCAAGCCAGTCAACAGTACTCCCCCACAGCCTCTACACCAGCTCCGGGTTCCTGCTCTGTTTGAGTTCCAGACCAGACTTCCTTCAGTTGGACTATGATGTGGAAGTGTAAGGCAAATAAACCCCTTTCTCCCCAAATTGCTCTGTTCATGGTGTAGTCTAAGACAGGCACTCAGCACTAAATTAAATGTTATTGTTTAAAATATGATATTCTTTAGGATTTGGGGATCTTTAATGGATCTTGATGAATATGCAGATTGCAACTCAATTAGTCTGGGGTAAAGCCTAAGAATCTGCATTTCCCATCAACTCCCCAGACCGGTGAGTGTAGCTGGTTTGAGACCATACTTTTTGAGCATCAGTATTAGTGTTATTTACAAATGTGTGTCTTTGTGTGGGTATCATTACACACAAGTGCAGGTGTCCATGGAGTACAGAAGAGGACATCAGATTCTGGACTTAGAGCTGGAGTTAGAGGCAACTGTGACTTGGGTATAAGAACCAAACTTGGGTCCTCTGTGAGAACAGTAAACATTCCTGCACGTATGGTTCCAGCCCCTGAGGCTATAATTTTAAGCAAGCCGGAGCTGCTTTGGCGAAGGCACGTGACTCTGAAAGAACATGGCCTACTCCAGGAAGCATTCGGTGGACTTAGTGCCAAACAGGAACAGGTTGCAACAAAAGCTTTAAACCACACCATCCTGAAAGATTGGGAGGAGAGCAGAAATCAGTCCTCCATTGGTTCCAAATAAAAAGTTCAACCAATTCTAAAAATAAAAATAATGTAAACATTATCTGTTAATCTATATGATAAAATTGCTGAAGTATAAAGTCACAAATACATAACATTTTAAATGACAAAGTAAAAATACTGAACAACAGTCAAATAATTTTACTTCCTTATAAATAAGTTTGAAAAGCCAGACAAAATTCACTCCTGTAAAAAGGGTATATACTACTAAATTAAGACATAAGAGAGACAACTTGTAAGTCTGAAAAATATTTTTAAAGTTGTGTAGACCCAAATATATCTCCCAAACTCAAGGACTAGAGAGTATTACAGGTGAGGTCTTTGGAATCTTCAAAGAATTCATATTTAAGTGTTTATTAAACTTTACAAAAAAGGCATGAAAAACTCCAGTGATGTGCACAAAGCCACCTGTTGGTTAAGCGGCGGCGCTCGTGGCATGGCCGCTGCGACAGATGTTGCGGTGACGGAAGAATCACGAGCCATGGTTACCTTTCTCTAGCTTTATAAGGAGAGAAAGGGAGAGAGAGAGAGAGAGAGAGAGAGAGAGAGAGAGAGAGAGAGAGAGAAGAGAAGAGAAGAGAAGAGAAGAGAAGAGAAGAGAAGAGAAGAGGAGAGAGAGAGAGACCACGCGGAGGAGAGAGAATACGGAAGGGGAGAGTGCGGAAAGAGAGGGAGGGCACAGAGAGCATGCCCGCTTTTTAGGCTGGGACACTGTCGCAGGCTAGTGACATAATTAAGGACATAATCCTTACACCACCTAAACACTGACTCCAAAACTTCCCAGAAGATGAATGTGGGAACAATAGGAAGCTGCATCCCAATTTTACTTCTAAACCTTGATACAAGAATCCTAAATCAAACTTTAGTGATAATAAATAAATAATATTTTTAAAGACCTATGACAAAAGGGCTAGAGAAAGGGCTCAGCAGTTAAGAGCACTTGCTCTTGCAAACAACCTAGGTTTGGTTCCCAGCACCCACATGATGGCTCACGACTATCCATAACTCCAGTTCCAGGAAATCCGATGCCGCCTTCTAACCTCTTCAGGCACCAGGCACACATGTGGTACACATACAGATATATGTAGGCAAACCCCTTACACACATAAAATGAATAAATCTTTTTTTTAAGCCCCATATCAAAAGCAATCCAGTCTTGGAATTTACCTTTGGTTTAATATCAACAAACTATCACACTCCAGGAGCAAAGGAGAAAACAAGCTAATTACCTCAATAGATAATTTTTTAAAGGCATCTGTGAAGCACATCATCAAAGCTGGCTGTCAAGCTCAGTGTCATGGAGCACATCTATCATCCCAGCACTTGAGATGTGAAAGCAAGGAGACTGTGAGTTTAAAGCCAGTCTGGGTGATATAGCAAGACCTTGTCTCTAATCATCATCATCATCATCATCACCATCACCACCACCATCATCATCATCCAGGTGCTGGAGAGGTGGCTCAGGGCTGAAGAGCACATACTGCTCCTGCAGAGCACTCTAATTCAGTTTCCACCATTCTCACAGGGTGGCACACAAACACCTGTAACTCCAGTTTCAAGGGCTCTGACACCTCTGGCTTCCATGTGTTCCTTCAAGCACCTGGTACACATAAACTCACACAGACATACATACACATATGTATATACACTTTAAAATTAAATTTAAAAAACCACCACCAACAAAAACCCACAAAAAATTGAGTCTTACAAATCCTAATTCCTTAAAAGAAAAAAAAAATTCAGTTGTTCAAAAAAAGCTACAGTCATCAAAGCATTGATAATGGCATTAGGACTAGACATTGTTCAATGAATGGAATTGGGAGTCTAGAAATAAACACAAACATTTAAGTCAATTGATTTCAATAAGTCTCAAGATAACTCAATGGGAAAAGGAAGCTTCTTCACCGCATGATGCTAATACAACCAGATATCCACAGGCAATTTGGATCCTGCTTCATACCACATACAAAAATTAACTCAAAATTAATGGGTAATATAACATAGAAGTGACACCTACAAAATTCTCAGAAGAAAATGTAAAAACAAACCTTCATAATGTTGGCCCTGGCAATGTCTTCTTAGCCACACCACCACCTTACAATATTATTTAAAATGTTTTGCTCGAAAGATACCATCAAGAACACGAACAGAGAACCAGGTGGGGTGTCACATTCCCACAGTCCCCAGATTCAGCAGTCTGAGGAAAGATGATCAAGAGTTTAAAGTTAGCACCAGGTGGTATAACAAAAGACCTTGTCTCAAAACAACCAAAAAATAAAAAAATAAAAACATAATCCACAGAAGAGAAAATATTTGCAAACCACATGTCTTAGAGGGTATTCACATGCAGAATACATAAGAACTCGAGCTACTCAAAAATGAAGAAATAATTCAATACTAAAAAGGGGAGGGATCTGAATATTCTCCATGCTCAATAAGCACAAGGAGAATATTCTCCATGCTCAATAAGCACAAGGAGCGATAGTCAGGTCAGCAGCACAAGCCACTGGGTGCAAGTCATCGCTTGCAAACCACTTCATACTTGAAAGAGATTTGAAACATAATGTGGCAATTCCTTAAAGTGATAAGCCCAGATTGCTACATGACCCAGTAATCCTATAGAACTGAAAACACATGTCCACACAAAGACCTCCCTTGGCTTGTTCCTAGCAGCGTTTTTTGAAATAACCAAGGAGAAATTTTCCAAATGGGGAGTGGTTGCCTCTGGGAGTGTTTGGTGTCGTGAAAAGGCTGTGGAACTGATTTTGCAGTGGTTATAAGGCTCTGTTGCTGTACTAAAAAGTGATTGGGCTACACACTTAAAAGGGAGGATTTTTTTTCTTTTTGTGGCTTGTGAGTGTCATCTCAGTGAAGTTGTTACTTAAAAGCAGATTTTCTAGTGAGTGCTGGGTGACATTTCTGTGTCCTTTTAAGGCCTGAGTTGATAGGCAAAATGGAAATATCGCTCTCTGGAGATGGAGCTGGGACAGAGCTGAGACAATAAAACCAGGTTAATCTTATCTTAGTAATTCTCATGAAAATGGGATTATTTCTGACCCACTTTAAAGCTTGCCAGCCTGAATGCCTCTCAGATGAGGAAGTCCCAGTCTCTTCAACTCTGTAGAAACAAGCAGATGCCTAGAGAAGTTGTCCAAAGACATGGTAAACTGAGTGATGTGATTCCTTCGCCTACCAACTGTATGGTCTTAAACAACACATGGAAGCTCAGGTCTTCAGTTGCCCCTTCTACAAAGCAGAAATAACAGCTCTTAGCTCATAGTGTGTTGAGATGATTAATTGAGATGTAACTAGTACATAGTACTAGGTCTTAAATACGAATAACTGATGGGTGTTGGCTGCCCTTGAAGAGCTGAATATGTGATTCTGCCAAAGAAAGGGAGGAACAGAGGCATGCTAATATCTGATCCTTTAATGGGAGTGAAGAGAATGGTTGGCTCCCTTCCCACAGAAATGTCTCTTTGTCTCAGAGACTGTCTATTACTACTTCTGACCTCCCTGGTCAATACTCTAAGGACCGGGGTGTCAGCCTACCCTGCTCTCCACTGTCCTTGAAGGAAGCCAGCTCTCTGCCCTTCAGGGAGATAATTGCATCACAAACCTGATTTGCAAGTTTTCAAGAGTTAATTCTTTACCCTAGTTCTTCTCACACAAGCTAAGGAAGGGTCTTGCTCAAGATCTCAAAACCATGCCCCTTCTAATCTATGCTGGCTTCCAAATGAATGAGATGAAAATGTTTTCCATATTGAGTTGCCAGAGGCTAGCAAACCACACAGATCAGGATATGCCACATTAGGTAAAGTGTTTTCTCTCCATACCCTTGAAAAGACTACTGTGAGAATTAAACAATGAGAGGAAAGTGTGACCATAAGGCTTACCTCATCTCACATTTTCTACGGTTTAAAATATGTAGCCAGACATAGTGACACACACCTGCAATCCCAGCCCTCAGGTTGAAGCAAGAAGATCTTGACTTTAAGGCTGGCCTAGGTTACACAATAAGTCCTTGTCTCAAGGAATGAAAATAAACAAACAAACAAAAAACAACAACAACAAAAATATTTGCTATATAAACATATATACATACCATAAATACGGATGTTTGCAAAATGGCTCAACAGTTAAGAGTGAGTACTGGTCGGGAGGCAGCAGACAGATCTCTGTGAGTTCGAGGCCAGCCTGGTCTACAAAGCGAGTTCTAGGACAGGCTCCAAAGCTACACAGGGAAACCCTGTCTTGAAAATCAAAATCAAAAAACAAAAACAGAATGAGTACTGGTCTTACAGAGAACCTGGGTTCAGGCCCTAATTCAGGTCCCAGTAACCAAGTCAGAGAGCTCACAATTGCCTCCAACTCCAACTCCAGGGGATCTGATGTTATCTTCTTCCTCCTTGTGCACCCACGTGCATGTTTGTGAGCACAAACACACACACACACACACACACACACACACACACACACACACACACA
>CABHPQ010001954.1:26288-40678 GCA_902168405.1 Peromyscus aztecus
ACACACACACACACACACACACACACACACACACACACACACACACATAATAGGGTGTTATAGAGTAAACATCTTTGTCTACAGAGGATAACTCGAGTATTAATGATTATTAATATAATGAATATGTACAAATACCAGAGACACTGTGAAGACACCTACAGCCTAACAATGTCTATCCCCAGGGAACTCTTCCTTTAGACTCTAAAGTTTAGAAGGCAAGGAAGTGGCTCAAAGGTGAAGGCAACTTGCAACTCCTGTGTGTGAAGGAGCAATCTAGAGGTAGAGTACTGTGCCTTTGGGGACTGCAGCCAGATGATGTCTGGAGCACTAGTCTCCTGATCTCTGTCCAAAGCAGGAGGATTGTTGTTTTTCTAACACAGTTTTGAGGCAGCCTACCCTACACATTTCTTTTTCAATGAATATTGAATCCATTACAAACAGTTGTATATCTGATGTCAGAGTTCTGTGGCCCATGCCTGTAATCCCAGCACTCAGGAGGCAGAGGCAGGATCAGGAATGGCAATCCCCAGCTGCATAGCAAGTTTGAGGCTAGCCTGCACTATATTGAAACTCTGTCTTGAAAAAAAATAGGCATCATGGCCCATCTGTGTTCTTAAGATAGATGGTAAAGTACACTGTGGTTCTCTGATATCCCAGCCTCATGAGGAAAGGTTTAAAAGTCTCTAATTTCTACTGGGGAGCAGGCTAGAAACATCTCTTTGTCAATTGCATGATAGATTGGAAGCACATCATTGAAGAGTTGGAGAAGTCAAGGTTCGCCTTTAACTTCATCTGGCTGAAATGACAGGCCATCTCTGTAAAGTAGCCCACATCTTTTTTAGTAGATCCTGCCATCAAAGAAAAATCTTATTTTTTTTTAGTCATTTTTAGAAATTACAAATAATATCAATGGTAACATAAAAAGGAAGAAAAGAGGAGAGAGAAGTGGGTGGGGGAAGGGCAGGGACAGAAAGACAGAGACAGAAATGGGGGGAGACAGAGAAAGAGGGGTGTAGGGGAGAGAGAGGGAGACAGACAAACAGGACAGAGAGGAGGGAGGGGGAGAAACAGAGACAGAGACAGAGACTGGAAATCCTTTGTGGTCCAGGCACTAATGGGACTCTGTGAGGCCCTGCTGAGCATCTTGGAATACTGTTCTGGTAAGGGACTGGTACTTCTCTTTCCTGGCTGCAGCACAGACAAGCACTGATAGACTCCCAGCTGTGCCCTAAGACAGACTTTCCACAGCCAGAGGCATCAGCTTATCAGAAGCAGACCTCTGACCCACTGGTAGCAATCCAGAGCCTCAGCACAGCTCTGAGGTTCAGGACCCAACGGCCAGTGACTGCTTGGAATTATTTTTCTAAGTAAAAATTTATTTTGCTTTCTTTAAAAATGGGAGGTTTTAGTTGGATTACCTGCCAGTTGTTTGAAATTGCATGCATAAAATAAACTTTATTAAAAAAATTTTAGTTGCTAGTAAGAAATAGTGTGCCTTCTTAGGTAACATTAAGATTAAAAGTAGGGCAGGGAGCTGGCACTCTTTTAAACTTTTTTTTTTATCCTCTAAAAATTCATTTCTTTTATTTTTGAGATTATAATGTAATTACAACATTTCTCCCTTCTCTCCCCTCCAGCCCTCCCATATACCCCTCTTGGCTCTCTTTCAAATTATGGCCTCTTTTTTCATTAATTGTTGTTACATAGAGGACCAGGGAGTTTGCTGTGAGATTGTGTCTCCTAGGAATGTCAGAACCCATAAAGTCTCCCAACATGACTGCCTACACGTGAGCTGAACAAGGACAATAACAGACATGGTAACAAGGACAGGAAAGTCCACGGCATTTTGTGTCCGTTCATTCACCTCTTCAGTGCCGCTGCATCCACCCCCACCTCCAAGGCTTCACCTTCACGGATAAGGAATTCATCTTACACATTGGTGTCCAGGCTTCAACTCCCTCTCTTCCTCAGGTCTTGCCAGCCTGAACCTCCTTGGTTCCCTTCCCGTGCCTGCTCATTTCTCAGTCCCTGAGAAGCCTGGCTTCCAAGACTCAGTCCCACTCCAAGCCATCTCCAGACGATGGACAAAGATCCATTCCTGATTCCTTGAGGTTTTTCATAGCTATCTTGCCACAACTGTCCAGGACCTTGAGAAAGTACACCGCCACATACAGTAGGAAAATATCAAAATGTAAGGGATAGACTTTATTGAATGAATGGGCACTGCCTTCTCATCACTATAAAATTGAAAAGTTTAAGTAAGTCAGGAACCATCTACATATGTCTAGGCCTGTTTCTGGGCTAATTATTCCTTTCTGTTGATCTGTTTATTCTTTGGCCTATATCATGCTTTCTTTATTAGTGTGACTGTCTTAGTTCATTTTTGTTACCATAATATAATACCTCAGTCAATTTGATTTATAAAGCAGAGAAAGTTAACTCGGTCACAATTCTGGAGACTTAAGAGCATGATGTTATCATCTACATGGACTTGGTGAAAGTTTAATGGTGAATAGCATCACAATTCTAGGAGTACACAAGGAAGGAAGATTCAGGAGAGGTATCAGGCTTGCTTACAGCATCCCTTTTGTTGTGTGATATTTTGTTTGTGTTCTGACAAATGAAGATCACCTGGAGATCAGAGGACAGAGCTAGCCATGAGTTAACCACAGAGGCCAGGCAGAGGTGGCGCACACCTTTAATCCAGCACTTGGGAGGAGGAAGCAGAAAGATCAGGTATTCAAGTCCACCCTGGGCTACACAAGATTGAACCAGTCTAAAAGAGAAACAGAGCAGGTGGTGGTGGTGCATGCCTTTAATCCCAGCACAAGGGAAGTGGAGACAGGAATATATAAGATGGGTAGAGATAGGATCTCGCTCACCGCCCCCCCCCCCCAACTAGGTCAGAGGATTCCTAGAGGTAAGAAGCGACTGCAGCTGCTCCTTTGCTTCTCTGATCTTTCAGCTTTCACCCTAACATCTGACTCTGGGTTTTTATTGATTAGGACTAATTGGGTTTGCACTTCACCCTTCTCAGCACAGCAATGGTGCATGCCTATAATCCCACCTACTTGGGAGACAATGAAGGAAGATTGCAAGCCTCAAAATTTTGAAAAGAAAGAAAGAAAAAAAAAAGAAAGAAAGAAAGAAAGAAAGAAAGAAGGGAGGGAGGGAGGGAGGGAGGGAGGGAGGGAGGAAAGAAGGAAGGAGAGAAGGAAGAAAAATTATGGAGTTCCTAGGTTCAGTCTCCAATAGAAAAAAAAGTATTAATTTAATGATCACTGGGACTAACCCAATCCCCCAAGACCCAGTTCCACAAGGCATCCACTGGTGAGCATAGAGCCTCCGTGTGCTAATTGCTTTGTGCTACCTGCCACATCTGTTATCAATTCTACCTCAACCCTGTTATACTCATGACCAAGCTTCCAGCACATGGACTTTTAAGGGAAAAGCCATATTCAAACCAAAGAAATAGCTTTATAGTAAGCTTAGGGAGAGTACTGGCTTCTTTTTTATTTGGTTTGCATAGGGTTTTAGTTGTTTTGGTTTTGGTTTTTGTTTTGTTTTATTGAGACAAGTTATTACTATGACCCAACCCCCCAGCTGATTTCATGATCCTCTTGCCTCAACTTCCCAAGTGCTAGGATAACAAGTATATAGGAATCAGTCCTCTGATTTTGTTGTTCTAATTCAACACTGACTTGTCTGTTGGGGTCTTTTGCCTTTCTGCATAACTTTAGAATCAATTTATCAATGTCCAAAATAATGATGTAAGTGGAAATTTTGACTAGAATTATACTGAATCTGTAGAACAAGTTGAGAAAACTTGACACCCTGAAAATATTGTCTTCCTATCCATAAGTGTGAGTATGCTAGCTAGTCATATGTCAACTTGACACACAAGCTAGAGTTATCTGAAAGGAGGGAGCCTCAATTGAGAAGATGCCTCCATAAGATGCATCAGTAAGGCATTTTCTTAATTAATGATTGATAGGGGAGGGTCCAGCTCACTGTGGGTAGTTCTATCCCTGGGCTAGTGCTCCTGGGTTCTACAAGAAAGCAGGCTAAGCAAGCCAGGGGGAAAGCAAGCCAGTAAGCAGCTCTCCTCCATGGCTTCTGCATCAGCTCCTGCCTCAAGGTTCCTGCTCTGTTTGAGTTCCTGTCCTAACTTCCTTCAGTGATGAACAACAATATGGAAGTGTAAGCCATTCTCCCTGTCTTAGTTAGGATTTATATTGCTGTGCAGAGACACTATGGCCATGGCAACTCTTATAAAGAAAGCATTTAATTGGGGCTGACTTACAGTATCAGAGGTTCAGTCCATTATTATCATGGTGGGACATGGTGGTGTGCAGGCAGACATGGTGCTGGAGAAGGAGCTGAGAGTCCTATATCTTGATCTGAAGGCAACAAGAAGTGAACTATGTGTCACAATGAGCATAGCTTGAACAAAGGAGCTCTCAAAGCCCGTCCCCACAGTGACACAGTTCCTCTAACGAGGCCACACCTCCTAAAAGGACCACTTCCTATGAGAATTCCATTCAAACTACCAGACTCCCCAACTTGCTTTTTGGTCATGATGTTTTTGTCACAGTAATAGAAACCCTAACTAAGACAATGGGATAGCTTCTTTTTTTTTTTAATTGAAAATAGATTCTTCTCTCATACGATACATCCCAACCATGGTTTCCCTTCCTTCCACTCCTCCTAGATCCCCCCACCTCTCTTTTCCACTCCCCCTCCATTTCCCTTCAGAAAAGAGCAGGCCTCCAAGAGACAACAACCAAACAAGATACAATAAGACAAGGCAAAAACCCTCATGTAGACGCTGGACAAGGCAACCCAATAGGAGGAAAAGAGTCCCAAGAGCAGGCAAAAAAAAGTCAGAAACACACCCTTTCCCACTGTTAGGAGTACCACAAAACACCAAGCTAACAGCCATAACATGTATGCAGAGGACCTGGTGCAGATCCATGCAGCCCCCATGCTTGCGGCTTCAGTCTCTGTGAGCCCATGTGAACCCTCCTTAGTTGATTTGGTGACCATGTTCTGTTGTTGTTTGTTTTTTACTCTTTTGGGGGCCCACCACCCAGCTCCCAAATAAATCACACACAGAGGCTTATTCTTAGTTATAAATGCCCAGATTTAGCTTGGCTTGTTTCTTGCCAGCTTTCCTTAACTAATTATCCTGTCTATCTTTTGTCTCTGGGCTTTTCCTGTTCTCTTACTTCTGAAATCTTACTATTACTCTGTGGCTTGCTGTGTAGCTGGGTGGCTGGCCCCTGGAGTCCTCCTCCTCCAGCTAATCTTCCTTCTTCCATATTTCTCCTTCTATATATTCTCTCTGCCTGCCAGCCCTGCCTATCCTTTCTCTTGCCTTGCTATTGGTAGTTTAGTTCTTTATTAGACAACCAGGTATTTTAGACAGGTAAAGTATCATAGCTTCACAGTGTTAAACAAATGCAAACATAAACAAAAGTAACACACCTTAAAATAATTTTTTTTTTTTTTGGTTTTTCGAGACAGGGTTTCTCTGTGTAGCTTTGCGCCTTTCCTGGAACTCACTTGGTAGCCCAGGCTGGCCTCAAACTCACAGAGATCCGCCTGCCTCTGCCTCCCGAGTGCTGGGATTAAAGGCGTGCGCCACCAACGCCCGGCCAAAATAATATTTTATAACAATGTTTCCCAGGACAGTTTCTTATTTAGTCCATTCTTTAATTTCTTTCATCATGTTTTGTGCTTTTCTTCATGCAAGTCTCGAATTTATATATAAGGATTTCATTTTGGGAAAGTGCTAATGTAAATGATACTGGGCTTTTTATTTCAAAATCTACCTGTTCATTGATGGTATAAGGAAAAGTGATTGATTTTTGCATATTAACTTTATATCCTATAAGTCTACTGCTGTGGGATGTTCTGTATGGCAAATGTGTTGCTAATAAAACACTGATTGGCCAGTGGCTAGGCAGGAAGTATAGGTGGGACTAACAGAGAGAATTAAAAGAACAGGAAGGCAGAGGGAGTCTCTGCCAGCCGCTGCCAGAACAAGCAGCATGTAAAGATGCCAGTAAGCCACGAGCCACGTGGCAAAGTATAGATTTATAGAAATGGATAAATTTAAGATATAAGGACAGTTAGCAAGAAGCCTGCCACGGCCATACAGTTTGTAAGCAATATACGTCTCTGTGTTTACTTTATTGGGTCTGAGCGGCTGTGGGACTGGCAGGTGAGAGAGATTTGTCCTGACTGTGGGCCAGGCAGGAAAACTCTAGCAACAGTCTACTATAGTTATTTTTGTAGTGAGAGGTGTGTTTTTTAAAATTGTTTCAAAAAATAATTGTTTCATATTTTCTATATAATCAGCCCATCTATTAACAAAACAGTTTTACTTCTTTATTCCCAGTAAGTATGCCTTTGTGTCTTTTTCTTGTGTCATTAAATTAACTGGGTCTTGTAGTAATTTTAATTTTTGGCAACTTTTAAACTTTTTCTTTCTTGTTTCTGTGAAAAATATATATATATATATATATATATAATATTCTGACATTTCTGTTCCTTTAGTGAACACTATTACAGGCTTCATTATGACATTTTTATATATACCTTGCTTTTATTCTCCTTACTACAGACAGATGCAAGCATGCTCTTATTCTCCTTACTACCCCACTCTGAAAACAGAGAGGGACTATATTTTAGCTATATTGAAGTGTGTTTCCCTGTAGCTGAGACTGGCTTCAAACTCAAGATCCCCCTGCCTAGTCTTTGAGTACAGGGATAACAGGTGAATGTCATCATACCAGTTCAATCCTTTTAACTTCTAAATGCTGGAGGATATGTTGTACCTATTAAAGAAAAAGCTTAGGAATTTTTTTTCAGTTTTAAGTCTAAATAACAATATCTGGTAGGCTTTTGAAATGTTCTGGATGTTTTTCAGGTTTTTCTTTAAAAAAAAAATCGTGAGAATCTGCATCAAGGGATAAGGTAGAAAAATAATCAAAAAGAATCCTGGCATCAACCCCAGGCCTCTACATGCACTTGCACACTTTGCACATATACACATGAAAAGAAAAAAAACTGACATTATGAAAACCTTCCAAAATGCTAAAAAATATTAATAATAATAGAAGGGAATTTTCTTAATTTTATAAAGGTACATACAAGTACCCATATAAAATATTATACTACACAGTGAAAATAATTAATACTTCCTACCTAATCTTGAGGACAACATAATGAGACCTGCTATCAGTCACTTCTAATCAATATTACACTAGAAATTTATTGTAGAAGAAACAGTTACCTATCCTACATCATTTACAGGACATAAAAAGCATAAAATAAAGAACACTGGTAAACTATGTTGAAAACAATAACCTATCTATCTTAGTCAGTTTGTGTAGCTATAACAAAATACCAGAGACTGGTTAATTTATAAAGAACAAAATTTTATTTCTCATAATTCTGGAAGATGGAGAACCCACTCAAGGCATTGGCAGGTTTGGTGTTGGATAAGGGTGCAGTCTCTGCTTCTAAGATGGTACCTATTACTGTATGGAGGAGAGGAACAGTGTGTCCTCATATGGAAGAAGAGACTAAAAGACAAAAAAAAAGGCAAAACATCCTTCATCATGCTACTTCATTCATGACAGTGGAGTTCACATGACCCCAACAGTTCCCCAAGGCCTACCGTATCAATGCAGTTGTCATCGGCAGTTGTATTGGTAACACGTGAAGTTTGAGAGATAGTTTCCTTCCACCACACTAACCAAAGACCAGTTCATTGATATTTAGACAAAACATGGCTAGAGTTGAAGTTAGTTTAAAGAAGGTGGTGTCTTTTAAGCCCTGGATCACACCTAGTAGGTGAGTACCTCTGAGCTGCACCCACCGCTCAAATGTGGTATTCCTTGAGAGAAGTCCACCCACATCAACTCTGTAAATCAATCCATTCACAGTACATTGTGCAGATTGCGGTTGTCAACACTTCTGGCCTTTCTGAGGAAGAAGCATCAAAAGTAACTGGCTAACCAACACGCCCTGGGTGTGGCCATAGTCTAACATAGTTTAAGTCAAGCATCTGCTGCACTCATGCTAGCCTTTTCAAATGAGATTAGCTCTCTTTGCCAGTAAGAGAAATGTTACTATTTACACTAATAAAGAATATGTGCACAATCATGTCATAAATATATATCATGAGTTTTCAAAATGTTCTGATAATGGTACTTCACTCTAGTTTCCTTTGTAATCAGATTTATTTCACTTTATTCATTTAAAACAGTATTCTGAAAGGCTTCCTCAGACTTCGTCAGACTGCCAAAAGGAACATTTCATGGAAAACCTTCAAAACCTCTGAGCTGGAAGGAGGTGTGGGTACAGAAGCCAGCGAAGTCTGATGGCTCACAGTTTGTCTGAGAAGGCGCTTAGAACAACTGAGCCTTTGGCCACAGCAGCTGTATGCCCTCCAAAGGTTGGAGCCAGCTCGGGCAATCTCACAAGCTTCTTTGTGCTCTGAGTTTCTCATCACAGCATTCTGAAGACTACCTGCTGCTGCTTGTTTTAGTACAAATGACCTAATCTGTAATTAGGCCATGACTCCACCTACACTCTGGTGTTCTGGTGTTCCTAACAGGACAGATTCCACCTTTTTTTTTTTTTTATCCTTGTTGTCTTTTCATGGAAATCTGTGATCTGTTATCTAAGTTTGTCATCTTTGGAGCTGGGGGGATTGCTGAGTGGGTAAAATGCTTGAACACAAGAATCTGAGATCTGATCACCAGGACCCATGTAAAAGTCATCTGGGGTGACCAGCACATCATAAAGTTTCACTGGCCAGCCTGTCTAGGTAAAACAGTGAGCTCCAGTTCAGTGAGAGACCCTGCCTCAAAAACTAAGGTAGAGAGTGATAGAAGACACTGAACACTGACCCCTGGCCTCCAGACAGGCATGCACAGGCAAGCACTCACAAACACATACACAAATGGTATCATCTGTATTAAATTAAAGCTGCACTCATTAAATTAAAACCATCTTTAGTTTTAACATTACATGTGTTATTCCTTAGTATGCAAATGAGACTTTGCTGAATCAGATAATAGTTTTCAAGTACGGAAAGAGGACTCAGGCAGATGCAAGACAGTGGTACAGAGCTTGCCTAGTGTGCATGAGGGTCTATGTTCAATCCCCCAGTGTTAATAATTAAAACATAAATCTAAGAAAGAAATCACAGGGCAAAGAGCCAGGATATGTCTATAATAGCAGCTGGGAAGTGGAGGAAAGAGAATCAAGAGTTCAAGGTCATCTTCAGATACATGGTGAGCCTGAGACCGACCTGGACTAACAGAAGACTTTGACTCAAAAAAAAAAAATACTAGAGCTAAAACTTTTGTGTTATTATCAGTGTTATGGTTGCTGACACTATCAATTCATGATTCATTTTATTAACATTCTGTCCATTAGTTGGTTAAGTCTAACCAATCCCAATCAATGAGCAATAAGTCAAGCCACGGAGTTGTAGATTGAGCCACTGGCCATGGAGAAATCTACCGAGAATATTTTGCTTACTTGATTTGGGAAATCTGCGGCCTGCAGTCTTGCACGCACATAGCTTAACTCATCTGCAGCACTATCTGCTCTCTGAGGGCCCCTCACAGCCTCTAAAGGATACTACAGGTGAGGGTTGTGATTGTTGTCCTCGATCTGTCTGCATGACTTGGAAGGAAGACAAAAGATATTTTACATACTTGGCCAAAGAAAAGACCACATTAAAATGAAATTGTGGACCAGTCTGGGAATTTAAAGAAGAGACAGTCACTGCTATCTGGGACAGTACAGAAATTTCCTGTTGACTTGAAGGAGAATTTAAGGCAGCCTGGGGCTTGACTTGAGGCAGGCGAGAGTAGGTTGGAGAGAAGGAATGACTCCAGGAAGGTCCATGAAAGGATAAGGTGGCTGGGTAGGGTGAAACTTTTAAAGGCCAGGTCAGCAAGCTTGAACTTGATAATAAATAAACAAAGGTCATTTTAGATCTGCATGCAAACACATGGTTTGGGGATGACATGAATGCAGATGCCTGGTAGCCCCAGGGCAGGAATTTCAAAAAGTATTATGGTGGCCTAGTTTCAAACACATAGGTGGCTGGTGAAATGGTTCATCAGTAGAGTTCTGACCAGGCAAGCATGAAGATCTGAGTGCAGATCTCCAACATACACATTTTAAAAGCTGTGTGGTGGTACACCTCTAATCTCAGTACTGAGGGAATGGAGACCGGAGGGTCCCTGGGCTTCCTGGCTAGCCAGCCAACCAAATCAGCAAGCTTCAGGTTCAGCAAGAGACTTCTCTCAAAAACTGACATGGAGCGTGATTGAGGAAGACATCTGACCTCAGTCTTTGCCCAACACACACAGGAATGTGCACACACATGGGGGGATCAGTGATGTCACATTAGTGTAATGTACCTCAAGATGGGCTGCAATGAGAAGGCATCTTCTCTTTGTGGCACTCTTGCTAAAACTGTCCTGCTTCAGTCTAATCATGAGGGAACCTCAGAAAAGCCCAAACTGAAGGAAAATATACAAGTACCAGTACCCTTCAAAAATGTCGATTTAGAGCTGGCTACATGGTTTAGTGAGTAAAGGTACCTACCACCAAGCCTGATGATCTGGGACCCCTATGGTAAAGAGAAAGAGCCCTCTCCTACAAGTTATCTTCCTCCATACACATAATAAATAAGTGTAATTTTTAAGAACTGTTTAATACCAAAGTAACACAAGACAAAGAAAGCTGAGAAAGTATCACAGGTTAGAGGAGACTAAAGACATGAGCAAACTGAATTCAATCTTGGATTGCACCCTGGAACAGAAAAAGGAAGTTAGAGGGATAACTATGACCTCCAAATAAAAGTTAGAAGTAGAGCTAATAGCTTTGCATTCATATTCTACGAGCTGAGGGCTGGGGAGAAGGTTCAATCAGTGATGTTCTTGCTGCTCAGACACGAGGACCTGAGTTCATCCTCAGTACCCACATAAGAGCCAGACATGACATCAACCCCCCAACACACACACACACACACACACACACACACACACACACGATTGCAGGGAGGATGGAAGGCAACTCTTTTGTTAAATGTGGGGTTTTTTTTTTCCTCTTTTAAAAAACAGTAAAACAAAGCAAAACAAATGACAGAACTCAGCTTCTAGAAAGTCTGAAAGGAGGGGGACAAAACTAGCAAGAGCTACATCCCAGGGGGCGTTACAGAACTGGGCATTTTGTTGGGCCCAGGCTTTACTGTTCCTAATCTGCAGTGTGTTTTGGGCACAAGCACTGACGTTCTCTGAGCCTCAAATACCATGCCTTAAAGTAGGGTTGCCAAGGATGTCATTCCAGCAAATAAAAACTGGAAAACTAGATATCTATATGCAAAACAATAAACCATGAATTTTTTTTCTTATTTCATGTTAAAAACTAGCTTAATTTTGGGTTTCAGGACTAAATGTAAAATGCAAAACAGTAGGACATTTAGGAGAAAACATAAGAGAATGGTCTTCTGGCATCATTTTTGGCAATGATTTTTTTTAAAGATGTATTTGTTAAATTAATTTTATGTATTTGTATGTGTGCCTGACGATATGTATTTACATCACATGTGTGCAGGTGACTGAAGAGGCCAGAATAAATCATCAGATCCCCTGGAAATGGAGTTACAGGCGGTTGTGAGTCACCCAAGGTAGGCACTAGGAACCCAGGTCAGGTGGAAAATCAGCAAGTACTCTTCACTGTTGAGTCATCCCTCCAGCACCTTGGCAATACTTTCTTGGATATGACACCAAAAGTACACTCAGGAAAAGGGGGGAAAAAGATAAACCCGACTTCTAAACTGAAACTGTTGGAGCTGAAATGCAGCTCAGTGGTAGAGCACATGTTGAGAATACACAAGGTCCTAGGTTAATCACCAGCACTAACAAAAATAGATAGATAGATAGATAGATAGATAGATAGATAGATAGACAGATGGATGCATTTGTACATCAACACTGTTCTGTTTCAACAATGGAAAAGTAAGGTATTTGTAGCATCTACAGTGTACCTGTGCCAAGCAGTGTCAGAGTAGGTTGTGGAGAAGGAGGAAAATGCCTGGAAGCCATATGTGAGTTGTAAAGATTTTTGAAACTTTATATGAATTGTGGCTGAACAAAGCAGGTAGGCAGCATCCTGTGACAAGGGGCCAGATAGAAAACTACCCCAGGGTTCCAGCAGGCTCTATGGGCTGCAAAGTCCCTATGGTGGACGGCTGGACCAAGGGCACACTCTCACAGTCTGCTGACAGTAAGCCAGCCTTATCTTCATAGCTCCTTGATCCACCCTGCTGACTATAGGGACAAGAGTTTTATAAGCTAGACAACTCATGCAGTGGCATCATTGGCTCAGCATGCCAGGTATACATGCCATGTACACTAGCTCGGCATAGCTGACTTAGTGTCCCTGCAGGAAGTACATTCCCTTCTAGATAACACCAGTCTGCCCCAATCGCAGCACTCATGAAAGGGAGCCCGTGGTCCTCCAGACAGTCCTTATTGAAATGCCCTAGTCTCTCTAAGTCTTATTTCATTGTTTCCTTGATTTGGTAGGAGTCTTGGGAATGAAAGGATGATGTTTCAGGGACATGCTGATGCTCTCTTTTCCTGCAGGATGATACAACACTGAATAGGCAATAATACCTTCAAATTATGTATCTGCATACACTGCATTCCTGCAGTGCTTAGGACTTAGCTCAGTTGGTAGGGTAATTGCCTGGTATATAGGAAGGCCTGGGTTCAGTCCCCAGCACTGTGTAAACTGCAAGGTGACACACGCTTTTAATCCCAGCACTAGGAAGATGGATGAAGAGGACTAGAGTTCAAGGCCATACTTGGCTATATCATGAGCTGGAGACCATCTTGAACTACATAAAACCTTGTCAAAGAAAAGGAGAAAGAGCCTTATAGTTCAACCAAAACAGACACAAAGGACATGAACAGAAGAAGGCCATCAAAACAGTTCTGTAGGCAAAGAAAGGCACTTGCAAGCCTCGTGGCCTGAGTTTGATCACCAAGATTCACATTGTGAAGAGGGTGAATCTACCCTAAAAATTGCCTTCTCACCTCTACATGTGCCATATGCACACACACATAAACACAAAATGAATAAATAAGTGTAATTAAATTTTTTTTCAAAACAGGGTTTCTCTGTGTAGCCCTGGCTGTCCTGGAACTCACTCTGTAGATCAGGCTGACCTTGAACTCACAGAGATCTGCCTGCCTTTACCTCCCAAGTGCTAGGATTAAAGGTGTGTGCCACCATTGCCTGGCTAATAAATTTTTTTTAAGGAAATGTCTACAAGAAAGGATACAAATGGTCATAAGCTCATAAAAAGGTGCTCAACGTTTCCAACCAACAGAGAAATGCAAAGAGAAACTACAACGAGATACTACACATGTCTTAAGGTAACTATCATTCAAAACAAACAAAAGAAAATGGAAAGGATGTTTGTTGGCGAAGATGTGCAGAATCTGTTCATTGCACATGAGCATGGGCAACATAGCAGGTCCTTATCTCAACATAGCTTTTTTTTTTTAGTTGACTGGCCTCAAAGCCATTTCACCAGCCATGGACCCTTGTCTGTTTCTGCTGTCATCTCTTATGAATAAGCTGCTATGAATGTGAGTGTTCAAATACACACCTAGAGTGAAATATTACTTGGTTTCTGAAAGGGAGGAAATGCTGACATGCTACGTCTTGAAGGCATTAGATCAAGTGAAACAAACCAGTCAGAAAAAGAAAAAGGACAAAGGACAAATATAAGGCGCTTAGAATGATCAAATCCAAACAAACTGGTAATAAAATGCTGGTTGTCCAGGGAGGGGGGAGGTGCTGAAAAGAAGGAAATGGAGAGTCGTTTTTACTTTATTTTATTTTATTTATTTTTGAGGCAAGGCTTCACTAACAGCCGGAGAACTCCCTATATGGCCCAGACTTCCCAAGTACTGTTATTACAGGTGTTAGCCACCGTGTGGGGTGGGAGTCACTGTGTAATGACTTTAGAATACCATCTTGGGAAGATGAAAAAGTTCTGGGAAATGAATGGTGTTAAATATCCTTAATGCCACTAAACCGTATGCTCAGGACAGTAAGTGATAATGCATGTCATGTGTATTTATTTATGCGATGTATATTTACTGCAACTGAAAAAGAACGTAGTTGTGGGTGAGGTAGGGTCTTGCTATGCAGCTCAGACTGTTCATGTACTCTCAGCTCTCCTGACTCGGCCTCCTGAGTGCTAGGATCACAGGCATGCCCCAATGTGAAAGTGTGTGTGTGTGTGTGTGTGTGTGTGTGTGTGTGTGTGTGTGTGT
>CABHPQ010001955.1:0-41130 GCA_902168405.1 Peromyscus aztecus
CAGGATTGCCAAAAGGTCAGGGCCAGTCTGGTCTATACAGAGTTCCAGCCTGGCCAGAGCTACAGAGTGGGACCCTGTCTAAAAAAATAGTAAGCCAGTAAATAAATAACTCACTAAGTTCCACAATCCCAAGAATAATTAAGGTTCAATTTTTTTCTGTTGTCTTTCCAGATTTTTTCTCTTCTTTTTATTTTTTTATTTTTTATTTCAGGGCTGAGGACCGAACCCAGGGCCTTGTGCTTGCTAGGCAAGCGCTCTACCACTGAGCTAAATCCCCAACCCCTACAGATTTTTTAATTTAAAAAAATTTTTGTTTATGTGCATGAGTGTTTATGCATATGCATGTGGGTGTCCAAAGAGACCAGAGAGGGGTCAGATTCCCCAGAACTGGAGTAACAGGAGGCTGTGAGCTTCCCAAAATACGTGCTGGAAATCAAACTCTGGTCCTCTGCAAGAGCAGCAAATTCTTAACCACCGAACCATCTCTCCAGCCCTCTATTATATTCTGAGAAATGTTTCCATGTGTGCGAGCATGTGCACGCAATCTCCCCACCTTCCCTGGGGAACTCGTACATACATGCACATGGAGGCTGGAGGACAACTTTGGGGTGCCAGTCCAGGGTGCGATCCACCTTATATTTGAGACAGGGACTCTTACTGGCCTGGAACCTGACAAGTTTTCTAGGCTGGCTGCCCATGGGCTGGGGGATCCACCTGAGTTCACCTCTCTAGTGTTGAGAACTGCAAACACGTGATAGCACACCTGGCTTTCTTGTGTGGGTTTGGGGAATTGAACTCAGGTCCTCAGATTTGCATGGCAAGCACTTTACCCACTGAGTATCTTCCCCACCTGTTCTGTTTTCTCCTTGCCCATCCTATTTTCTTTCTACGCGTGTTTAAATGCAGTTGATTCATGCAGGGCACGCTGTTGGTTTTTACCTCGTTGCTCCCCGTTGAAGTTATCTGAATGCATGTATCCACTGATGTCCCATGGTTTCACGTAAGCTGACACCATAGACACTTCCCCACATCATTAAAATCCTGCATGAAGCCAGGCAGTGGTGGCGCACACCTTTAATCCCAGCACTTGGGAGGCAGAAGCAGGCAGATCTTAGTGAGTTCAAGGCCAACCTGGTCTACAGAGTGAGTTCCAGGACAGCCAGGACTGTTACACAGAGAAACCCTGTTTGGGAAAAAAAAAAAAATCCTGCATGAATGCCATTTTTACCACCATAATGCGTTTTGTGTGTGTGTGTGTGTGTGTGTGTGTGTGTGTGTGTGTGTGAACATAATCAGTCTCCGGTTCCCGCCCTGTGCTCCTGAATGGTAAGGTCCCAGCGGCTTTTGTTATTACACACATCACACCGGCATCTTCAGGCAGAGATCTGTACAGACACAATTTCTTTAAAGGAGTGTTGTCAGGTGCAGCCTCCCCGGAACCAAGTCACCACAGAGACTGGGCTGGCACACGGTCCTTTGGGCAGCAGCCCCGCCCTGCAGTGGTGGCAGGTGTGTCCTGGTTGTTATATGGTGACCCTGCGGCCCCTCGTGAAGCGAACCTGTCAAAGTGGTGACAACTGAGATTAACTGACGAATACCCGCTAGGTCCTGGGCCCTCCTGCTCCTGTGCACCTTGGCCGGTCGCCTGTCCTGCTGCTCCAGTCCTGGGACCTGGGCAGCAAGGCTGACTGATGTCTGTGACAGTCTGAGTGGTCTGGGAGGCGCATGGGGTTCCCTGGAGATGGAGTGTCTGGTTTGGAGAGCAGGGGAAACGACCCCCCCTCCCCTGCAGACCAGTAGGGGGCCCTGCTCTCTCCCTCACAGGAATATAGTGTTGGGTAAGGTAGCCTCGTGAGTAAGCAGGGGTCAGGGTTTTGAACTCTGCCAAGAGCAGACAAGTGCAGGGCAAGCATACTTGAAGTCCCGCTATGTGCTCTGGTACCATGCTGTGGCAAGTGACAGCTCTGCAGCCCTGTGGGGGAAGAGTGGGAGGGCTCACACAGAGGGATGTGGCTGGAGACCACCCAATCCCTCTGGAGATGCCTAGCCCTTGTTCCCCTTGATACACACTGTGGGGTGATGACAGCCACCCAGGACCAGGTGAGGCACCTCTACAAGACCGTCCGGAATGGCACAGGTGTAGACAGGCTCATTGCTCCCAGGCCAGGAATGTGGCCAGCACCAAGAAGGAAAAAGGCAGCTCGGCAGCTCCTGGAGATGCCAGCTCTCAGGGCACCCCAAGCTCTGTGCACCCTCCTGCCCTCTCTAGACCCTAGATGCCAGCTCTCAGACTACCCCAAGCTCTGTGCACCCTCCTGCCCTCTCTAGACCTGGAAATGCCAGCTCTCAGAGCACCCCAAGTTCTGTGCATCCTCCTGCTCTCTCTAGACCCTAGATGCCAGCTCTCAGACTACCGCAAGCTCTGTGCACCCTCCTGCCCTCTTTAGACCTGGAGATGCCAGCTCTTAGGGCACCCCAAGTTCTATGCACCCAGCCTCCACCTGCAGAGTGGAAATGCCACTGAACAGAGTCTTCAGCCTCCCCTCTCCCACCAACAAATGGCTCCTGCCTCCAGACCCTCCCTCCTTGGCTCTCCTGTCTGATGCGGAATCTCCTTCCCCTCCAAGCCACTCCATGGTCAGCTCCCTCTCCCTTCTCCCCCCTCCTGCCGCCCCCCCCCCCGCACTGTCAGTATCTCTCCCTCATCCCTTCTTTTACTCACCCTGTAGAGAACAATGCTTCTAGACTGTGACTCTATACCCCCTCCCGTGCCCAAGGGAGCTGGTGCTGCCCCAGGTACATCAGCAAGTCCTCTTTCCCAATACACCCACCTCTGCTGGGGAAGGTCCAGTGCCCAGGCCCTTCTCTCTGAAGCGCTCTCCTGTCTTTCCAGACCACATTGCTGGTCACCTGACCTCTGTGACCCCCTGTGGGAGTAGCACAAGCCAGCATCCTTCTCCTCCCCTCCTCTCTCCATGCCCAGGGGATCTGCAACCTTTCCACACATCTTCCTGGCCTCGCTCTAGGATGGGGGGCCTTCACCTTGCCCCACTATTTTCCCAGTCCCAAGCTGTGAGGCCCCCCCAGACCCCATAGCATCTCCTCACATACATGCTCACAGTGCCCACACCTTTCTGCCTTGCTATGAAATGGATCTACAAAAACAGAGGGAGTGGGCTGCTCTCGACACCTCCCGTCTTGTGCCTGACCCCCACCATCTGGTCCGCTGGTCTGCACTGTGTCTTCAAGTCTTACCCATCCCTATCCTCACGTGGTATGAGCCGGCATCCAGTGAATTCCACTCACCACTCAGAGGTGGAGGGACCTTGACAAGTCCGAGTTCCCATGTGAGCCTCATTTTCCTGGATGAGGTGACAGAGAAAGCAGCCCTTCCTTCTTCAAGGCTTGTTTTGGGGGCCAGTGAAGACCTTATGCCCTGAAGATCGTCACTGTTGACATGATCTCTGTTGCTCAGATAACTGAGTGCCTCCACATTCCCCCAAAGAACACCCGACAGCGGAGTGCTGGCCTTACACAGGACATGGAGGTCAGCCTGCCACGTTTCTCCAACCACTGCCACATGCCCACAAGGCAGGCACCTGTCACCCCATTTTACCCATGACGAGACTGAGGCCTCAGTGCCACAGCTAGAGAGAACCATTGCCTCAATGGCTGCCGCCTGCACCACCCACTGATTCAAAACCTTTCCCATAAGCTGGGCACTGAGCTAGGTGCTGGCTGGCACAGACCTAGCCAACAGCGCAGAGATCTTTCTAGAACACAAAATAAATCTGACTCTATAAACCTAGTGAGTAGTTGGGGCTGGTGGCGCATGCCTTTAATCCTAGTACTTAGGCAGAGGCAGGCAGGTCTCTGTGAGTTGGAGGCCAACCTGGTCTATATAGAGTTCCAGGGCAGCCAGGGCTACATAGACAGACTCTGTCTCATAAATAAATCAGTAAATACAAATTAAAAACCAGATCATTAAGTTTTCCTCTGCCCTCAGGATCCATGTGTCTTCTCAACAGTCACCCTCAGTCCTCTGGGCTCACAGGGCAACTCGCCTCTGCCAACCCTTATTTTCCCTGCCACACCCCAGCACAGCACACGTGGGCTATGGGGCTCCTCCCTCCCACACACCACTCACCATCTCCTTCCCTGCCCCTCCCCAGCAGCAGCTCCTCCATGTTCTTTACCTCAGCCTTCATTTGGACCTCATCTCTGTCACCTCCTCCAGGAAGCTTTTCATCCCCAGCTTCCAGAGAGAAGTAGGGACGCCCTCAGTGTGTCCAGGCACCCTGACCTGCAGCTTCTGAGACTCCTCTCTTCTCTTTGAGGGCCACAGGGGAAGTTGTTCACTCTCCCACGCACTCCTTCCCCCCCACACACACACATAATCCACAAGTCCTCAAGTTCGTATCTGCCTCTGCCTCCCCAGGATGCAGGCCCAGCAGACAGAGACAGATGAGCGCACATACTCCCAGCCTGTGACGCGACGTGCTAATGCGTAGTGCCCCGTCCACATGGGTGGGTGGGATGGAGCAGTCACTGAGTGTTCTGGTGGCTGAGCCCAGCCTCCTCAGAGCGATGGCTCCTGTGATTCTAGACATGGCCAGGTGGCTATAATCCACCTACATGTTTCTGTCCATCTCCCTCCGGGTTCTGGGCCCTTTTGGGGTGGGTAGGCAGTGGTCCTGGAAGAACAGAACCAGAGAACTGGAGTCAGTGGGGTGCGAGCCAAGAGCCGACTGAGTAGCTTCCCTGTGCCTCAGTTCCCTCATTTAAAAGGTGATATATCATCAGCCCTTGGCTGCCTATGGCAGCAGGGTGGCTGAGGGAGGGAACAGTGGCAAAAACTTTCAGAAGAGCAGACGCTCCATTGTCCGCCTGGCTTCCCCATCTCAGACACCTTCTGTCGTAGTTTGCAAAGTTCCGGGGACATTTGGTTTGGGCCCTCTCTAGAGGCCAGACCTGGTGTGCATGCTGCTCTCTCTAGAGGGGGTCTTGGGGGGGCGAGCCGCCTGTGCCTTGTCCCCAACCGCAGCCCCTGCACACCGAGGCCCGGACGCCAACACCCACCCTCTGAGCCCCGGTCTCCCCCTCCCAGGGCCGGCTGTGTCGATGAAGGGAGATGGCTGCCTGCCTGAGACGCGTCTCAGTGCCGAGGAGACGCAGCCTGGGATGGAAGCCTGGGAGAGGCGGACAGCGGGCCGCAGGGACACATCACCCTGCGCCCTAGGCTCGCCCCGAGGAGCCGCGCGGAGCCGGGAAGGGCCGCTTTCAAGATGGCCGCCGCCATGGCCGCCAAGGAAGGGCCCTTCTCCCCCGGGGAGAGGCAGGGCGCCGCGGCCAGGCCACGGTCCGTCCTCGCAGCCCAGGGGTGCCGGGAGCAGGGCAGGAGGCGTGGGGAGGAGGGAGTCGGGGTGGGTGGGGGGCAGAGAAGAGCCAGAGAGAGAGAGAGAGGGGCCGGGAGCGGAACAAAAGGCCCCTTTGTGACACGGGCCGGGCCGGGAGACGAGGGAGCGCATTACCCAATGCCCAGAAGCCATGTTGGTAACAAGAGACCCATTCTCTGCCCCGCTTGGAAAACAACTCGGAGCCGAGAGAGACGGGGAGAGATTTAACCCCATGGGCGCGGGCACAGGGGCCCCCGAGGCCACGGTGGGCGGTGGGGAGAGGTGGCCCGGAGAGCTGGAGGGGCCGCCGGGCCCCCGAGCCCTGGGACGTCCTGTCTCCCCGGCCCGGGTTTGGTGGAGTCCCCCGACCCGACTCCCAACATGGCCGCTTGGCCAGATCCCAGCCGCCTCCGGCCTGGGGACGAGCCACAGACGGGCTTCTGCCTGCCTAGGCCCGGCCGGACGAGCCACGAGGGCCTTCCAGTTCCCGGGGCCTCCCCTGCCTGCCCCCAACCTCCGGGAACCTCCCCCCCCCCCCATGCCTTCCATCTCCTGGGTTCAGGGCCCATGGCGGGTCCACCCAGTTCCAAGGCTGTTGTTGGGCTTCCGGGCTGCTGCTTGCCCGGGGAAACTTATCTCTCCTTGACAAAGCGCCTCCCATCTTTGCACCGTTTTTTGCTTTTTTTTTCGTCTTGTAGAAAGTTCTTCAGATGTAATTGAATTTCTTTATTCCCAGCCCTGCTTGTTCCTCCTACCCCACCTTCTACGGACTAGTCTTGGTGTCCAGGCTTCCAGAAGCCACATCTGATAACAGGGCCAGGACACTAAAAGGTCCTTTTCCTTCCCCTGCCCTCCTCCCTTTTCTCTTCGCCTTCTTCCTCCATTCCTGCTCTCTCCTTCACTCCTTCCTCCCTCCCTCCCTCCCTCCTTCCTTTCTTCTTCAAAGGTTGATGGGACACTGCTGTGTCCTCAGCCCTGTTCCAGCCCTCCGGCTATAGCCATGGGCAAATGGACTGCCTTTGCCCTTGCAAATCTAATGTTCCTGTGAGGGAGGTGGGCAATAAACAAACCTATGAACTAATATCTGCGTATCTTAAGCTCCGTGGTGAAAAATAAAGCCGGGTAGAGGGCGAACCGGGAGGGAGGGTCACGTGAGAAACAGAGTCCCTTCCGATGTGATAGTGTGCGCCTGTGATCCCAGGACTCCAAAGCTGAGGCAGGGGAATCTCAAGTTCTAGACCAGCCTGGGCTACAGAAGCAACTTGCCAGACCCTGTCAAGAAAAAGGTGGAGGAGAGGGAGGAGGGTGAGGAGGAGGGAGAAGGGGAGAGGAAGAGAGGAGCAGACACCACTGAAAGAGTATGACATTGAACTGAGATTCTGAATGAGAGAGGGAAGAATATTTAGAACAGGAATGTTCTAGACAGAGAGATCAGCACATGCCAGGGCCCCAAGAGGGAATGTGCTGCTGAGCTGAGGGGCAGGCAGGAAGCCAATGGGGCAGGAGCAGACACAGCCAAGGAGATGAGGGAGCGGAGGTCGGACACTGAGGGTCGGGAGCCCAGCTGTGAAGGCTGAAGGAAGGGGAGATGTCAGGGTCCACCAAGGTTTGGAGAAGGGGTGGTGTGGTCTGGACTGTCCATGGGTAAGGCTTCCCAGGGGGTCTCAAGCATAGAAGCTGGAGGCCTCAAAGGACTAGGCTACACCTTTGGAGATGACTTCCACGGCCTGTCCTTGGGTGGCTGTCCTGCTATCGTCCAATTCTTGCAGTTAATGTTTATGCAATACCTACTAAGTGTCAAGAGTGGGAATTGTTCCTATTAGGTGTGTAAGGTGAGCTCCCTGGTGGTGGGTGGGTGACAGGCCCCTGAACAGCACCTCTAGAGGGCCAACCTCATCTACAATGCTTTGGCTACATAGCATGAAGCCCCTCCCTTGGACTGTTTCTAAGGACACCCATCTCCCAAGTTCCAGCTGGCTATGGCACCTTGCTACAACTGGCCCACAAAAGCAGAGCTTGAGTGCTGGGCCTCCAATCAATCTCAGGCTGGTCGCTGGCCTCCTGAAGCTTCACTGTCCTATGTATACAGTCTCAGCCACTCAGCAGGTTTGTGGGTACATTAAAAAAGAGAATCCAGCCAGGCATTGTGACACATGCCTTTGATCCCAGCACTTGGAAGACAGAGGCAGGAAGATCTCTCTCGGTTCGAGGCCACCGTGGTCTACATAGTAAGTGCCAGGACAGCCAGAACCCTGTCTCAGAGAGGGTTGGCAGGGGATGGGAGAGAGAGAGAGAATATGAATTCATTCCTCAGAGGGCAGAGAGAGGTCACTCAGCTGAGGTCAGCATCACTCAGCTAGTCTACTGGCTGGGCTCGCTGAGACACAGCTGTGGGGGATCAGGCCAGGCCTGGGCATTAGCAGCAAGCTGCAAGGCCCCTGCCATGAGTCAGGGGGCCTGAAGCCATAGGTAGTAGCTGCAGAGAGGTGACATGTTATGGGCCCTTGGGCAGCCCCAGGTCCTGGCACCCTTATCTGTCTGTAGCAACCACTTCAAGCCCTTAGGATAGTGTCAAGAGAAGAGCCCCGTGCAGGGAAGGCTGCAGATGGAAACAGAAGGGGTCCGGGCATGCGCACAATTCACAACAATCCAGCAGGTGGACTCCTGCCACAAACTGTTCAGGGAGCACTGAGAGACAGAGGCAGAAGAGTGGCAGACAGACAGACTTGGGGGATGGGTGGGCAGCAGGGATTAGGGAGGGAGGGAGGGGAGGACTCACATCGGCAGAGGGACCATGCAGTAAGAAGACTCTTGTCTACATTCTAATGTAAACTCTTTCACTAAAACACACCTTGGAGCAAGGCCTGACCTCGCCAAGTCTTCTATTTTCTCATCCGCAGAATGAAGACCATATTAGTGCCTTTCTCATAGATTGTCCAGTAAAATAATAAACTCCAGAGATGAAGATGGCCCCTCAGTGAATCCCTGGCCTGGCGTGTAGGAGGCATTACAAAATAATAACAACAATAATAATTTAGGTAATTAATTATCAACTTCAATTTAGTTACAGAGCCTGATGCTGGGAGTTCCTACTAAAAATAAATGACCCAGCCAGGTGTGGTGGTGCACACCTTTGATGCCAGCACTCTGGAGGTGGAGGCAGGTAGAGCTCTGTGAGTTTGAGGCCAGCCTGGTCTACACAAGAATTTCAGGCCAGTCAGGGGCACATAGTGAAACACTGTCCCAGTAAGTAAATAAATAAGTAAACAAGTAATTCAGTGTGGTTTTGATTTTGTTAATGCTCCCGTTCGGCCTCTGGCCTCTGCTTCCCTGGGATATGAGATATGAGTATCTGTGACCTCTCCAGGAAGCCAGTACTATTATTATTCTCATTTTCCGGAGGGAGAAACTGAGTCTCAGAGCAATGTCCCAGGCTGCACAGCTGCTGTAAGAATGGGGACTGTTAGCTAGGATTAGGAGACAGCCCTTCCCCGCCACCACTCCCCACCCTACCCCAGGCACTTCTCTCCTACCAACCCACTGGGGTGGGGTGAAGGTCGTTGGTTCTTCTGGAACAATCCCACTGATCAGCGGAGTAGCGGAAAACCTCACAGAGGCTGGGATTGGTCCGCTACCCCTCAACCAGGCAGTGTCTGAGCAGATCCGGAGGAGAAGGGGGAGGTCAGAGCAAGCAGGGGTGAGTAGAAAGGGTAAGGCCACCGCTGAGGCTGTGACCAGAGCGTGGAGCCCAGGAAGGCAAGAAATGCACCAATTGGAATGGGGAGTCCAGCTGGGGGCAGGCAGCAAGGCCCAGAATGGTGGTGGCCCCACAAACAGGCGGCAGCGGGAGCAGGAAGAGGAAGAGAGGGAGACAAAGGCAGCTGTGTACGCCCCAGGCCTGTTTAGGTACCTGGCCCCCAGGATGACACAGACTGGGAGTCAGCCACCAACATGATCACTCTGAACTCACGGGATCAAGGGTCGACCCAAGTGGGGCAGCCTGCTTGGAGACAACAGATCACGCGGGGCGCGGCCCGTGTGGGCCCAGTGCCTCGGTCAACGCCACCCACTTGTCCAGCAGCCCAGGACGGAAGCCTCTAGGCCTTTCCACGCAGTACTGTCGTCAGCCAAGTCACATGGGGGGCAGGCAGCCGTGGGGCTATGGCGCCTTCCGGTGGCTTCTCCGCCTCCACCCCGCCCCTCAGGATACCGCTACCACGCTTGGAAAACAACCGAGGAAATCAAGTGGAAACACAAATCCGCCACCCGGTTCCTCCCGTTCCCCCGGGGCCAGACACCCCCCCTACCCCCCACCCTCTAGCACAGGGAGGCAGAGCCAGCACAGCTTGGTTTGCTTTGGCGAGGCCCCGTGGGCACTGTGGCTCTTTCCCAGGATTCCCAGCAGCTAGGCCTATCACCCAACCCGTCCTCCTCAAAGGAACTTGGGGTACTAGGCTTGAGCCCCTTCCTTCCTCAGCCCCAACCCTCTAGACTCAGGGCAATGGCCCGCCTGGCTTCTCCCAGAGACAGACAATCACCCTGGCCAAAGCCCTTTCTTCTGTGGCTCTATGCAAAATGGCAAGTACTCAGCCGGTACCCTCTTGCTTTCCCGGATCCCAGATTGGAGAAGCTGACCACATTTAGAAGACAGCAATTGTGGATGGCAATAAGGGTCCCCGAGGCCACACATCTCTGATCAGAAGTCCCTTAGTCCACAAGCCCTTCTCAGCCTTGCTTCACTGTCCCCCAGTCTGGCCACCTCACCTCTCCCAGCTTGAGCACCCCTAAACGCTTCCAAGTCCATAACTCCGTGCACACCACTTCCTCTGCCCGGGTCTGGCTCAGGGCAGAATCCTGCTCATTCTTCAAGGCTCAGCTCCACTGTCCTCTGCCAAGCTCCAGATCCCAGAAGAGTGGCACCTGCTGCCCCTTGTGTGTGTGCACAGTGTGGGTGGTGTCAGTGTGTGGCATCATTGGGTCCTTAACCCCGTGTCTGACCAAGGGCAGGGCCCAGTGGAGGTGAGCATGTGGTGATGGCTAATGGTGGGTGAGAATGAGCTTGGAGGCAAGGGCATTCTTGAATGGTCACAGCTCAGTGTGGTGCTCTGCACACACCCCTTAGGGCTCCTTCCTCCTCTTCCAGGTTTAATCCCAGTAGCCAGTGTCCCCCAGCCTCTCCTGGGCCCCAGCCTCCAGGGTGCAGCAAGGCTCCTTGCTCAGAGGTTGTTGGGGGTGGGAATACTCGTGGATGTTAAGTCACTTCCTGCCAGGAAACTGCTGTGTGTTTCTCGGTGGGTCCCAGTATGACCCCTGGTGCTCTGCTGGAGTTGGCCATTTAGAAAGTGGACAGAAGCTTCCAGACTTCAGACCAAAACAGAGTCCAAGAAAGAGGGGACCAGAGCCCTCGGAAGGGGTTGGTGGATATGAACAATGGCTTGAGGGGAAAACGGTTGAGGCTGATGACCAGCCATGAGGGTGATGAATTCGAAAGTTTCATGCCTGGATCATTCAAGAACAGTGAGGCCATTGATGTGCAAGGAAGTGGTGGGGCCTTGTCTAGGGGCCGGGTGGTGACACAGGTTTGAGACATGGATATTTGGGGGCTAGAAGCAACTCTAGAAGCTACCCATGTCCTACATGAGGAAGAGGCAGCCAGATGAGGAGGAACAGCCACCTAGCCAGGAAACCTGTGGAGGGTCTGGGACCAGGGCCTGGAGTTGGCGTGAGGGCTAAGACTGGAGACTTATCAAAGTCACAGGTGTCAGGTTTGTGCTAAGCTGGTGGAACCCAGAGGGGAATGCCACTCACTCTCCACCCTCAGGAGTCTGATGTCCTGCAGGGGGAGATGGGCATGGCCACAGTCCTGTCTGGATCTTAGGAGTGCCCACAGGCATGGTGGGGACCCTGGGAAAGAATGGGGGAGACAGGGAGGGTAGCAAGGAGCCATAATGTCAACACTGTCCTGAATAGGCTCTTCCGTGTCAAGGACATCCATTTAACCCTGGCAACCATCACACGAGGTCCAAGCAGCATCGCTGTAAAGGATGTTAGTAAGATAGCTGATGACTAATAAAACTGAGGTCTGTAGATTATCCAGCAGCCATGCTGATTTCCTGATATTGGATAATTACATTGTAATTAGGTAAAAGAGCACCTTGCTTTAATGAAACATGCCAAATCATGGGGAATGAAGATTTATTTCAGCACATGTCCTTGATATGTAGTGTGTGTGTGCATGATGTGTAGTGTGTGCACGATGTAGTGTGTGTGCATGATGTATAATGTGTGTGTGCATGATGTGTAGTGTGTGTGTGCACGATGTATAGTGTGTGTGTGCATGATGTGTAGTGTGTGTGCATGATGTGTAGTGTGTGTGTGCATGATGTAGTGTGTGTGTGCATGGTGTGTAGTGTGTGTGCATGATGTGTAGTGTGTGTGCACGATGTAGTGTGTGTGCATGATGTGTAGTGTGTGTGTGCATGATGTGTAGTGTGTGTGTGCATGGTGTGTAGTGTGTGTGTGCAGGGTGTGTAGTGTGTGTGTGCATGGTGTGTAGTGTGTGTGTGCATGTGCATGTCTTACAGGAGCACAGAGAAGAATGGAAAAGAAAATGACAGGCCAGTATAGGTAGATCAGACAAGGTCAAATGTTAACCTTTGTGGAATTTGTGTTGTGGTACATTTGAATTTTTTCACTATTTTAGTGGACTCTTCTATCAGATATATGGCTTAAAAATAAAACAAGGACTGGAGAGACAGCTCAGTGGGGAAGAGTGCTTTCGGCTTTTCCAGAGGCCCTGAGTTCAGTTTTCAGCACCCACGTGGGGCAGCTCACAGCTGCCTGTAACTCCAGCTCCAGAGAGTCCTGCACCCTCTATGGATGCCCCCCTCCACAGACATGTAAATAAATAAAAAATAATATTTAAAAATTTAAACAAAAATAAAATCAATATTACAATAAAGTTGTATACTAAAAAACAAATTTGAAGTATTGTCCCTGATTGATAAATGAGCCTGAGAAAGAGCGAGCAGACTGGAGGCCATGTTGGATCCAAGCCCTTTAGACCAGGGCTTTTCCCAGAGACAGGGAGGGAGGGGAGGGAGGGGCAATACCAGATGTGCTAAGGCCCAGAGACACACCTCATCACAGGTAGGCTGAGGCATGGGTGGTCTGGAGTCCCTTGCCTGGGGACTGTCTTCAAGCCCCTCCCTCACTTCACACTCCCTGTGACAGCTGATTGATTTGTCCCACAAATGAGCTAAGGGTAGAGTGAGAGAGGCCTTACCTTTATCCCTGTACAGCCCAGCCCATCCTGCCCTTAGCCCCCTTCTGTATGTGGGCCTCCAGTGGTCTCACACAGCCCTGAGCGTGGGGTGAAGTGTGCCTGAGTCACAACACACGCTCACCGAGCTAAAGCTGAGATGTAGGTCAGGGCCTCAGACAGACCAGAGATGGCTCGCCCACCCTGGCTACCATCTGTTTGTCCCCCTGGAGTAAGCGATATACCAGGACAGAAGGAGGGCTGGGTACCCACCGAATTAGAAACTGCACCCTACAACCCTGGAGAGGCAGCAGGCTGGAGTCAGCTCACACCAGCTCATGAGAGCCGACTGCTCCACTCACCCCACACTTCTAAGCTGTGGTTTTCCCTGGTTGAGGGGAGATTTTAACACTGAAAATCCAAATCTACCTCTCTGCTCTCCATCACCCTCAGAGCTGGTTACTAAGCTCTTACCAGCAAATCACTGCCCAGAGCCCTTCGCCTGGCTCCCCTAGAGGCTTATTAACTCTGTCAAGCTCTTAGGTGAGTCTTGGACGTTGATGCTGTGCTCAGAATCCCTCAGTGTCCCCCACTGGCCACTAATAGAAGCCCAAACTTCTAATTTCCAGCCCAACCCAAGGCAGACCGCCGCTGTCGTGAGTTGGTGTGGAACAGCTCCTTCATGCCTTGGTCTAAGTCACACAGGAAGAAGTGACACTGAGGTGCTGAGGAGACCTGAGGGGTGCTGCTGAGGTGACACTGAGGTGCTGAGGGGGTTGGATTGAGGCTCTGGAACCAGGAGAGATCTGGGGAACTAAATCCAAGCTCTCACCTCAGCAGAGAAGCAAGGAAGTCTACCACTGTCCCCTGCTACCCAGTCTCTGGAGCACAGATTGGCTTCTGATTTCAATCGTTGCAAACACAGGAGCCAACACATCCTGCCTGTGTGATATGGAAACCAGTTCCCCCACTCCCTGGTCAAGTCTTCCTCAACTCCTCTACATCCTTCAAAACCCAACCCCGATGCTACCCTCCTGGAGAGTTCTTTCCCATGGCCTATCAAGTTCCCACTCTGACCCTTGCCCTCGTGGCACTGAGTAGTGCTCATCTGACTGTCCCCTCCTAGGCTGCAGCCGCCCTGAGACAGAGCCTTGTGAGGCGGAGTCCTCAGCCTGGTGCGCAGCAGGCTTAGGAGCTACTTTCTGAGTTGACCTGGAATGCCTCTCTTCATCTCCGCTCTCATTCTCCCTCTCTCCCTCAGCTCCTCTCTCTGTTTTGAGTTCCTCTGAACGTAGAGGTCAAACTAGGGCTTCCTTTGATTTCAGTTGTTTTGTTTCATTTTGTTTTAAAACCAGGTTTTACTCTGCAACCCAGGCTGGTTTAAACTGAGCAATCCCCTGCCTTGGCCGGCCTGAGTTCTGGGATTACAAGCATGGGCCTCCGTGCCTAGCTTTCCCCTCTCTGTGTAAATTAGACAGTAGCCTACTCCACTCCTGTCCAAGGGCCGGTGAGGATATCTGGCACTGCTCCTCCTCTTTTTAAAACATTGTGTGTATTTACTTAATTTATTAATGGGAGCCACCATGTGGGTGCTGGGGAGTTGAACTCAGGACCTCTGGAAGAACAGCCGGTGTTCTTAACCTCTGAGCCATCTCTCCAGCCCAATTTATTAATGTATATGAGAAATGTTTTGCCTTCATCTATGTCTGTGCATCATGTGCATGCCTGGTGCCTGTGGAGGCCAGAAGAGGGCATCGAATCCCCCGGAACTGGAGATAGAGTGTTGAGAGCCACCGTGTGGGTGCTGGGAAGCGAATCCAGATCCTCTGCAAGAGCAGTAAGTGCTCTAAACCACTGAGCTAGCTCTCCAGCTTCTTGTTTGTTTGTTTGTTGTTTTTCAAGACAGGGTTTCTCTGTGTAGCCCTGGCTGTCCTGGAACTCACTCTGTAGACCAGGCTGACCTTGAACTCATGGATCTGGCTGTCTCTGCCTCCCAAGTGCCGAGATTAAAGGCGTGTGCCACCACTATCTGGCCTCTCTTTGTCCTAATCAGTCCCTAAGCTCCAGCCCTTGGTGGGCAATGCTCCTCTCTCTGCTTCCTTTACTTCTACTCTACAGACTTCCCGGCAGTTTTTCAGGGAACTTTCTTTTCTCAGATTGTGTTTCCTGAAGAGACACAGACTGTGTCCCCAAGTCCAGCCTCCCTAGCTCCCTGGTAGAAACACCTTAAGTTCTCATCAGTGAGCTGGGACGGTATGGCCTGTGCTTGCAGGCTGGTGGCAGATTAGCAGAATCCCCATTCCGATGGGCCTGTCCGTCACAATGGGTGCTCCCCTGAATCCCGGGAGAATAGATGTGTGCTGTTCCATCCGTGCTACAGAGGAGTATGTCTGATGTGCACAGGCGTGCGTGCAGGAGTGTGTATGGGAAGGCGTGCCTCCTCCACGTCATGCAGTCACCATCCTCTGATCCATGCACAGGCAGAGGCAGCCCCGCACTGCACACTCACACTAACACACCTGTGCACAGGTACAGTCGCCCTGCATCTGGAATCTACCCAGCTGTGGGCACACTGCCCACTTGTGCTGTCTGGTGGGGACCACAGGAATCTCTCAAGGGTCTTTTTTCTTTTTTTCCTTTTCTTCTCCTTTAAATAACTGCTGGTTTTATAAATGAGAGAGAGAGACATACAAAGAGAAAGAGACAAAGAGAGCGCAAAAGCAAGAGCATATGTGTGCCTTGGTACATGTATGTGTGCCTTGGTGCATGCATGGAAGTCAGAGGACAACTTGGAGTCAGCTCTCTGGCTCCGCCATGGGGTGTCCTGGGAATTGAACTCAGGTTGTCAGGCTTAGCAGCAAGTGTCATTACCACAGTCAGGTCACTGGCCCCTTATAGTAATTTTTTTTTTTTTTTTAGATAGGGTCTCATGTGGCCCAGGCTGGCCTCAAATTCCGTATGGAGTCAAGGATGACCTTGAACTTTTGTTGCAGGGATGTGTCACCACACCTGGTTTATATAGCTCTGGAGACAAACCCAGGGTTGTGAGCACACGGAG
Source organism: Peromyscus aztecus (assembly GCA_902168405.1). Classification (NCBI taxonomy): domain Eukaryota; kingdom Metazoa; phylum Chordata; class Mammalia; order Rodentia; family Cricetidae; genus Peromyscus; species Peromyscus aztecus. The sequence continues at coordinate 15,716 of CABHPQ010001955.1, forward strand.
CAAGCACTCACTGAACTATATCCCCAGCCCTACTCAAGATCGTGAAATCCCAGAATCAAAGGCTACCTTCACCCAGAGCAGTGTCCCACAGCAGGAGAGAGACGAGCCTGCTCTGGTTCTTCTCTCCGGCACCTTCATGTTCTCATGGGGTCCACTTCTACATCTCTACCTTCATCTTCTCCTGTCTCCCTTGTGCCTGGGGATCAGAGAGTCCAGGCTTGGGGGAGGGCAGAGCACACACAGAGCACGCGGCAGGATGTCACGCAGACGAGCTCCAGGGGGTGGGGGCTGCTCTGGGAGGCTCCTGGCTTATGCAGATACAATGGTTCAGAATCTGGTCTCTGACACCTCCTTCCTAAAAAGCTGATGATTCCAGGCAGCTCCAAACCTCCCTCTAGCCCAGCTGGCCTCTGGGTAACACAGTGGCAGGCAGGGCACAGCAGCCCCATAGAGCAGCCACTGTGATGCAGTGGGCTGACAGGTGTCTGCCCTACAGTAAGTGTTCCATAAACATTAGCAGCTGGTCTTATGAGGCTAGAGGGGGTGGCATCCAAAGTCCTGGTCTGAGGGGAGGGAGGTTCATGAAGATGAGCTGGGACAGAAAGAGAGAGAAGTGGGGGGGGATCTGAGTGGACACACTACGCACGCACACATGCTTCAGGGTGTACCAGGGAAGCAAGGGAAGACAGGTGAGAGGCCAAGCCCTGCTGGAGAAGGCTAGACAGCCGTGACAGGGCCCTGTACAAGAGCAGAGGAGTCCACAGAACAGAAACGTGAACGGAGCAAGTTCGAGACAGAAGGGCCGCCTGAACAAACGCCCAGTGAGTGCTGTGCATCATGGCTGGGGACAGTCACTGTGGAGCCCACAGCCGCAAGAGAATCACTACCCAGTCAAGTAGCACAGAGACAAGTGAGCTAACCTTGACCGCATTCCCCGTCACTGTGCACGGGAGCTCCCCCAGCCCCACTCAGGATGTCATGCCTCGCTTCAAGCTCTGCGCTTCTGTTTTACATTGCTTCCTCCCAAAGATGTCACAGCCTCTTAGAAGCGCTGGAACCCAGGTAGTTTTTTTCTATGACCACCAACAGACAGACCTGCACTAACGGGAAACTCAGACTAGTTGAATGAATGAATGAATGAATGAATGATCAACCACCACATCGCCTCAGTGCTGGTGAGTCACCTGGTGACTGAAGCCACTGGCATGTGACCACACCGCACACCTCGGAGAACGCCAACACACACCAGCAGGCCAGCACCATCACGAAGCCTAGCTGCCACCGTCACCACAACCACGTGGAGAGTGGCTTTCTCTCCTTGGGCCCCTCCCCACTCAGCCGCCACCCACCCACGCACACTTTCCCTCCTGCCTGGGGCAGCTGGTGGGAGGGGGCTGGGCCAAACTGGCGACTGGGGGAGGCTGGGAAAGTCCAGGCTGTCCCTCTTGGGGGGGACGGGTGGGAGGGGGGGCTGGGATGCTTACGGGGATGGAGGGAGGGAGGGTCGGCAGCCCGTACAGCTGCGGTCCCCTTCCCAGCAGCCTGCCCGGGCACAGAAAGGTCTCTTTGTTCTCTGCCTTTAAAGGGTAAGAGAAACACTTACGCATGGCAAATTAGCCCAAAAATGTATTTCTCTAAAGCGTCCGATTGTCTCCCCAGCCTGCAGCTGCAGGGAAGTCCCAGGGAGCCGGGGAGGGGCAGCTTTGGGGTGACCCTGGGGGACAGGGAGAGGAGGTGGAGAAAGAGGGGCCCCGGCTTGCCTTCCTGCCTCTGCTCTCAGACTTCCGGTCACAGAAGGGCACAGCTGGAGAGGCTCTTGGGGTGAGGGAGACAACCTACCCCTGTATTACAGAGAGGGAAACTGAGGCTGAGAGACTTGGTACGAGATTACCTTCAGGTCATACTGCAGCGAGGAACATTGACCTGAGGCAGAAAAGTTCTCTAGGACTATTCTATCAGCTTTATCCTCACTTGAGGGAAGGGGTTCGTGGTCCCCATGGTCAGCCAAGCCCGCTGCCCCAGGCAAGGAGGAAAAAGGAGCCTGGTCACTTGGCTTAGGCTTTGCCCACTGAGGGCCAGAAGATGGACAAGGCCACACCTACCATGCCTCCTCCTGAGCCTGGAGTTGCCCTCAGTCGTCTGAAGGCTGGCAGGCCCAGGGGAGGTAGAAATTGAGGACGAGGCCCATGGTGGAAATCCTCCCTAGGGGCAGCAGGAAGCCCACCTTGATCAGGAAATGAACTAGTCAGGTAAGGGAGAAAGTTCCAGAATTCCGCACAGCTCTCTGTGGGCCCTGCCAGCCTCACTAGGTTCCCAAAGGCACACAGGGCAGAGTTGTGTCCCTGGGGAGCTCACAGTCCTATAAGGAAGGCAGACCAGCAAATGGTAACAAAAGAGTCCCAACGGGAGAGGCCCCAGAGACAGACCCAAACCAAGCGCTCCAAATCCAGGGGAGCCGATATGGAGAAGGTCTTCCCCAACGAGGGGTCCAGGCCTTGAGACTAAGAGCAGGAGGAGGGGCATACCACTGTGGACCCCGACAGCCACTCTGGTGACAACCATCTCAGACCCTGATTCTGTAGGATCCGCAGACCATGTCTGAGTCCCTCCTGTAGAGGACAGACAAGACAGGCCGCAGCCCGGAGGTCTCGTCCACCAGCTTGGGGAAGTGAGTTTTCTATGGGAGAAACTGCCCAGCGGGCGCAAACTGCCCCCAGAGAGGGCTCAGCTCTGGGAGACGACCAGATTCTTTGTGCTTGCCCGCCCGCCGGAGTGGTGAGGCATCCATCAGGAATGTCGCAAGAAGCGAGCAGCAGACCCTGGATGAGCCAAGCCCGCTGTGTGTGGCAGTCGCTAGGTCCAGGTGCGGTACGTACATGCAGGCCAAACACTCAAACACATAAAATAAATAAATCTAAAAAAATTTTTGAAGAGTATGTAGATGAGAGGCTGTTGAAATGGCTCAGCAGGTGAAGGCTCCTGCCTCCAAGCCTGACTACTTGAGTTTGGTCTCTGAGACCCACATGGTGGAAGGAGAGACTGGACCCCTAAATTGTCCCCTGATCTACACACACACACACACACACACACACACACACACACACACACTACATAAGTGTACTTTATTTTTATTTTATTTTTGGCTCAGGGTCTCTCTATGAAGTCTTGGCTGGCCTGGAACTCACTATGTAGACCAGGCTGGCCTCGAACTCAGAGAGATCTGCCTGCCTTTGCCTCCCAAAGGCAAAGATTAAAGGTGTGTGCCACCACACCAGGCTTGTAAGCGTAGTTTTAAAAAGCTAAGGAGTACATGTGAGTGTGCAAATGGGTGTGAACGAACAGGGTGTGTATCTGAGTGTCCTGTGGTCGCACGCATGTGTGTGAGGTTGTGCACCTGCGCCTCCTCTGTGTGTGCGCTATGATTGTATATGGCCGCGTGCTCCTCTGTGAGTGTTCACGCCTGTGAATGTATATGCACGCCTACAGGTGACTAGTGTGCACACTTGCATTTGAACATGTACTTGTCAGTGGATTTGGGGTACGTAGTTGTGGTGTGTGCTTATGTGCATATGTGTTCCTGTGTCTCGGTACTACAATTAGATGCATGCACAGTGTTGAGTTTCTGGATGGGCATGGCCAGGAAAATGTATGTGGACTATGCGTGCTGTAAGCACACAGGTGAGTGTGATGTGAGTAGGCACATGTGTGACCATGGAGGGACCCTCTTGGGAATGCTTCTGAGGAAGGGAACCCAGCTGAGCCTCCAGTCAAGGGTAAGAAGGAGCAAGCTGCCTGGACAATGTCCTCTTGGGTGGATACAAGGACCATGAAGAACTCCAGGAGACTGACCTGCTATGGGGGAAAACCCTCACTCAATATGTTACTCCCTGGCTAAGGGGGACACCAGCAGTTGAGCCGAATCCTGAGTGGAGCATGGCCTCCTCTCCTACAGTCTATTAGATTCTTGCCTCCAGCAGAAGCCAGAGCTATTACATCGGATTGATGGACCCCCTCACAGTCACACTCTGCTAGGTGCCTCGACTCCTCAGCCAGACTCTAAAATACCACCACTCGCCTCTCTCACACCTTGCCTGCTTGGGAATCCTCAGTTAGCCACCAAGTGCCTAACTTCACTGGTCCCTTCCCTTTCCTCTCTAGGTTTCCCACAGTGTTGTTCTCACAGGCAGAGTCCTCGGGTGTGGAAACTTATCAATGATCCCTCTATAAAAGAGCATAGAATCCAAAAGCAGAGATTCGTATGGATACCAGGCTGCCCCTGTTCCTAGCAGCCTGACTCACACAGCCAAATGATGGATCAACCCAGGGCCCACAGACAGCGAATGGGTAAACAGACTGTAGTCAGTACCATGATGGACTTTGTATTATTCACCATAAAAGGAAGGCAGAGAGGCAGGGCGATGGGTCAGCAGGTGAGATCGCTTGCTATTCATTCCTGACGACCTGAGTTCCATCCCTGGGACCCAGAGAAAGGAGGCAAGAGAGGACCAGTTTCACAGATTTGTCTGCCAACCTCCACACGAGCACCATGGCAGTCATGTCCACACACACACATCGTGCACATGGTATGACATGGATGACCCTGGGAGACACGCGCTAAACGAAAGAAGCCAGAAACAAAAAGACTAGGCTTAAATAATGGACCTGAGTGGGCAAGGTGAGAGACAGAAAGGAGAGGAGTGGTTACCAGGGAGTGGAGGGGAACTCGGAGAGTTAGTGCCTAAGAGGCACAAAAATTTTTCAATTTAGAAAGATAAGAGAGCACATGTAAGTTTCATCCCAGCACTTGGGAGGCAGAGGCAGGTGGATCTCTGTGAGTTCAAAGCCAGCCTGGTCTACAGAGAGAGTTTGAGGACAGCCAGGGCTACACAGAGAAACCCTGTCTCAAAGAACAACAACAACAAAAAAGAAAAAAAAAAGAAATAAAGAAGGAAAGAAAAAAAAGAAAAAAAGATGAGAGAGTTGTGGAAACGGAGGTGGTAACAGTTGCACAGTATGAATGCAATTAATGCCACTGACCTGCACACCCAAAAATGGTTGAAAGGGTTAACTGTATAGCATGTATACTTTCTAAACACATACAGTAGCAAGCTTGCATGGAGAGACACTAAGCCCAGACAGTTTTATAAGAAAGTCATTTTCATGGTTTGGTTTTGTTTGAGACAGGGTCCCATGTGGTCCTTAGCTGGCTTTGAAGTCATATGTAGCAGAGGGTGACCTTAAATTTTGGATCACCCAGCCTTCCCCTCCTGAGTGCTGTGATTATAGGTCTTGCCATCACACCCGCTTTGTGTCATGCGGGGGACCAAGCCCAGGGCCTCCTACACTCCAGGCAAGCGCTCCGTCAACGGAGCTATAACACGGTGCAGCTCTATAGATTTTAGGAAAGCACTCTTGCTTTGTAATGTGTTGTGACTGAAGGTGAATGAACAGCTTTGACGGATGTCACATCCCAGTACCCTGTTGTCCCACGCCCAGCACAGGTGCAGGTAGAGTGGGGGCATGGTGACACGTGCCAATGGCAGGGTCCCCTGCCAGACAGTTTCTTTCCCTCTCGCCACCCCCATGACAGCCCAGAATCTTCAGAAAAGGCCAGGGCCCTCGCCCAAGGGGGACACCAAATGGCCCAGTGGAGTTCAGAGAGTCTCTGCTCTTCTCTCCATTTTCCGTCACTATCTTAAGGTTTTTACTCTGAAAATGTATAATACAGAACTCTCATTTAAATAGAGAAATGGGGCTGGAGAGATGGCTCAGAGGTTAAGAGCACTGACTGCTCTTCCAGAGGTCCTGAGTTCAAATCCCAGCACCCACATGGTGGCTCCCAACCATCTGTAACGAGATCTGGCGTCCTCTTCTGTGTATATAATAAATAAATAAATCTTTAAATAGAGAAATGGCTCTGGCTTGGGATGCAAGTAGACCCTAAGAGAGGCTCTGTGAGATGCTCTCTGTCCAACACTCAGGACACATGTCAACTGTAGCGATGGCCTCAGTAACCAAACTGGCTCCTGGGGGTTGGAGCATGGCTCAATGGTACTGGGGGTTGGAGCATGACTCAATGGTAGGGATTGCTCCTAGCATGTGTGGGTTCAACCCTCAGCACCATAGCTAAACAAAAAGCTGGCATCTGATTTTTAAAAATTGAGTATTTATGGGTGCACATGTTTGACCTGCATGTATAGCCATGTGCTACATGTATGCTTGGTGCCCACGGAGGCTGTACGAGGGTGTTGGGTCCCCTGGAACTGGAGTTACAGGTGGCTGTGAGATGTCATGTGGGATGCCATCTCTGCAGCCCTGTGGCATCTGATTCTTGCTCTCCAAGCTCAGGAGCTAAATAGCTTCTGTGAGTGAGGACTCTGCAATCTAGGGTCTTTGTGCTCCACATTCTTTTGTTTGTTTGTTTGTTTGTTTGTTGTTTTCGTTTTTGTTTTTGCTTTTGTTTTTATTTTTTGAGACAGGGTTTCTCTGTGTAGTTTTGGTGCCTGTCCTGGATCTCGCTCTGTAGACCAGGCTGGCCTCAAGCTCACAGAGATCTGCCTGCCTCTGCCTCCTGAGTGCTGGGATTAAAGGTGTGCGCCACCACCGCCCTGCCTCGCTCCACATTCTTACTAAGGAGGTGGTACAGTAGGGCAAATCCAAGACAGTATCTCAGGCCATTGCAGGACAGACATCTGTGGTCCCATTTAACAGGCCCATTAGCTCCTCCCTGGTACCAGGGCTGGAATGCACCAGAACCAGGGCTCAGCCCTACTGGATCTAACCCCAAACTGTGCTGTTTGCCACTGGTTGCTCCCTGCAGGGCCTTTTATCCATCCTTGAGGAAATGCTCTTCAGAACCACCACACCAAATATCAGCAAATCCAGGCACCAACCCCAGCCAGGCTAATACTGCCTGGTCTATCCTTCCACACCTAAACCTCAAAGTCAGTAATGTCATGAAATCTTCCTTGGTCCTTTCTCTAGCTGGGCAACCTGTGAACCCAGGCTTTTTCCTGTAGTGGCTCCTCCAGCAGCAGAAAGGCCCCTGTGGGACTCCCCTCTGTGGACTGGATGCTCAGCAGAGACTCAGTAGACAGTAGACAACCAGCAGATGATGCCATGCGTGAGGGGCATGGGAAGCCCCTTAGGTCCCTTTGGGCCCTGACATTGTATCTATGATGACCCTCATCACAAAAGCCAAAGGTCTGGGAGATGGGCAGGGAGAGAAGAAGAGAAAGACATCAGTGACCAGAGGGGGTATCCTCACCCGCTTAGCCCCTGAATAGAGGCAGCAGGAAAGAACCAGAAAAGTCTGACAGTGGCTCCAGGTGAGTCTGAGTGAGGGGGAGGCAGGAAGCCATCCATCTCATCCCACAGACTTCTCTTTGTTTAGTTTTTTTAAAGACAGGATCTCATATAGCCCAGGCTGACCTCGAACTCCCTAGGTAGTCAAAAATGACCTTGATTCTGATCCTCCTGCCTCTACTTCCCAAGTGCTAGGATTATGGTGTATATCATCATGCCTGGTTTCATGCTGGGGATCCAATCCAGGGTTCCCTGTATGCATATGCTACCACAGTCCCCATGGGCTTCTTAGAAAGCATCTGAAGATGTGGGTTTGGGGGACCCCACCACTCTCCATGTCCTCACATTGGACCTGTCTCCGCTTGCCTTGGTCATGTGCCTGTAACCAGAGTTGGCTTAGGTAGTATAGGAGAAAAGGTATGTGGCACATAAGGCTGCGACTGACCTCTGACCTGATAGTCATCCTGCCCAGTCACCTCTAAGCTGGTCCTTGCTAGGTTCTGATCTTGGAACATCTCCAGTCACCAGCCAATTACCACGGGCTCTCAGCTGACGGGTTGTGCAAGGTTCAGACTCCAGTCATGTGGGATGGCTGGGACCCTGGTGGGATGCAGCCCCTGCGTGCTGAAGAAACAGTACCCACAGCTCAGGACGACTGGTAGAGAAGGCGTCAGCATGCCTCCACGCTGACCTACCCACATCACACATATGCCCCCAACATTAGTTCAGCCACCGTTACTCCAGACTTAGGAGCAGCCCCCCCACCCCGGACATCTTCCTAACTAGCAACCTCCCACCAGCATCTCTCCACGCGGTCAGGGGCTCCTCAACCTCTCTTCTTTTCCTGGTCCAACCTCCTCCACTCCACCCTCCCCAATCTCTCCGCATTTGCCATGTTTCCCAACCCCCAACCATCTCTTCACAGACACAGCCCCAGACAGGGTCCTGACCCACATCACAGCTGAGCCCTGGCCCCAGGCCAGCCACAGACAGAGCCACAGACACTGGCTATAGATTGTGCATCAAAGCTGGGTGATTGCCAGAGGCCTTTCCCCAGCCTGACCCTGGCCCTGACCCCAGCCTGCAGCCTGACCTTAAACCCAAAGTGAACACTTACCAGCCTTGATCTTGGTGACAGACATGAACCCTAATCCTGAATCTAAAATGAGCACTTTCCCTGGTCATGGACTAAGCCTCAAGCCTAGCTTGAACCATTATCCTAACTCTAGAATGAATACCCACCCTGTCTCTGACACAGTCTATCTACTGAACCTTTTTCCATACCCTATATTACCCTGGTCCTTGGCCGGGACAGGACCCTTATCCTGAGTCTGGATCTTGAGTAAACCCTTACTTTCTCCTACAGTGAATTTGCCCCCCAGCTACAGACTGAGCCCTGACCCTGACTGTACCGTACCCCAGGCCATGATCCTAACCCCTGACTAAGCCTCAATCCTCATGCTAGACTGAGCCCTGATCTTAGCCTGAGCTCCGAGTCCTCATCCTGGCTATATATGGCCTTTACCCTAACCCTCCTCAGGTTAAAAAAAAAAATACAAAATAAAATAAAATAAAAAACTGGGTTCCTGTGAAGGCTCTCCTCAACTATTCCCAGGACAGCAAGCTCCTAGCCAAGGAAGATCTCGGAGGATCTTGACCTTTCCACAGATCCACATGTGGCCTGGTAAGGACAGCGGGGACCACTGTCAGCATTTTACAGGTGAAGAGTCGGAATCTCAGAGAGCCTTGACTTGTTCTGTGTGGTTCCTGAGGCAGAGGCAGAAAAGAACTTCCCCAGAGCCTGGGCTGGCCAAAGACAGAGTGTTCACTCCGTGTCATAGAGATGGGCCTTCACAGGCAGGTGACTTCCGAACTGGTGTTACAGAGAAGGCCACACACAATGTGGCAGGGAGAAGCCCATAGTCTCAGAGGTCCCTCCATCTCGGAGAGGTCCAGGGGCTTCATGTCTCCTTCAGATATCTTGAATTCACACATCTAGATAAGCCCAGGCTGGAGCCTGACACCTGAGGAGAGAGACAGACTCAGGAGTCATCTAGTAGCCTGTGGCTGAGTGGGATGGGCCCATGGCTCCACCTCTCATGTTCAGGTTCCTCTCTTTCCCCTCCCCTCACATCTGTCAGAGGTCCAGATGGGAGATGAGGCCCTCAGAGCCAAGCTGGCATTTGGTATTGCCATTCTGGGGGCAGTTTGGGGCTCTGTCCCAGCATGTGTTTCCTCCTCTGCCCGAGCTCAGGAGTGCAGCCCTAGGACTAGGGAGAACCCCCTTCTATTTCCAGAAGGTCAGGCAGCCTTTCAGCCCTAGCACTGCCCATTTCACAGACCTTAGACACGGAAGTGAGAGGCAAAGCCAGCTGCCCAGGCAGCCCAGGCAGACAGGGCCACATCGGAGGAATGCAGACCCCAACCCTGGCACTAGCCCCACTCCAGCTGCCTGAGGAGGACCGGCGGATGGTGGGGGAACCTGGTGCCAGGCAGCAGAGGCTAGGGTGGGGGAGACTGGCTGACCCCTCATGCCACCACTGCCCCCTCCCAGGCACCCCTGCCTGGCTCCACGCAGCCCTGCTGCCCAGCTGCCAGCACATCCGCCCAGGCCCAGATATCAATCCACACTCGGGCCCTTGCTCGGCTTTCTTTGCCGTTCTCTTCCCTCCTCAGCTTCTCTCTCTCTCTCTCTCTCTCTCTCTCTCTCTCTCTCTCTCTCTCTCTCTCAACATGTCATTACAGTAGAAACAAAAAGCGCGGGGACAATGCGGGCATTGACGGCGCCCCCTCCCGCCCCGCCCGCCCCTCCCGCCCCTCCCCCCTCAGTGCGTGCCAACACTCTTTCCACCCGCCCAGGGCTGGAACCACTGCCAAAGGAGCCCTGCTCATAAACAAGAGGAACCAGATAAACCAGGAACACAATAGAGGGATTTGTTGCACTCAGAATGGTGGGAACAATGTCAACGTCGCGCGCAGCTGCTTCTAAGTCCCCACCCCACCGAGTCCTGCCAAGCAGCCCCTCGCCCCCAGCCCCTCTGATTTATGAAAGGTCAGAGGGCATCGTGGCTAAAGGGCCCCTTCCTTGCATTCCTCGTTAACCCTTCGGAGACAATGGTCCCTTCTCTAAGAGGTGGCGCCTGGGGGCGGGTGTCATGCACAGCACTTCCTGGAGCATCCTGGGGCCGGCTGGTGGCAGGGTATAATACAGGGAGGCGTGGGCTCCAAGATGCCTTTGGGCCAGGCTTCATCCTTTCCCAAGTGACAGTCTCATCGGAGGAGGTCTTCCTAGTGACCCCACATTGGGTTGACAAGATGGCTCCTGGCATTGCCGTCCCACCATGCATTTGGGGCGACAGTGGTTGCTAATGGCCAGTGTGTACTGAGTCCCTTGCTAGGTGAAGGGGGTGTGAGGAGGAGCGAGATAGAGTCTCTAATCTGGGAGGAGACAGATTATGTAAGTAGAAGAAGCCCCGGGAAGTGGGCCTGGCACTTCTGGCCCTGGACAGGGAGGGTGGCAGGGCAGAATTTCAGGGCAGGTGATGCCTGAACAGAGGTGGCCGGGGTAAGAACACAGCAGTTCCCAGCGCCTCCCTACGCCAGCTCCCTAGGGGTTGGAGAAGGTCGCCGCCACCGTTAGTGAGACAGGGGTCCTCGTAGTCACCTCCCAGGGCGCTTAGGACCATGCAGGAGTGGCCACAAACAAGGCATGGGATGATGGTCAGCCTGTCATGGCTACTGCTGTGGAGTCTCACGGCCACCCTGTCTTCCTCAAGATCCCCACAGCCGGGACACCTGAGCTGAGACTCCCCTAGCAGTGACCTGATGGCAACCCAGACCTTACGTCAGTTGGGACCCCTCTCCCACTCAACTGCTTTGGGAGGGGTCCTCAAACAAAGAAGAGCAATGCTGAGGGCTGCTTTCAGACGGGGGCCAAGCAGACTTGAGACTTTCTGAAAATATCCATAGTTCAGCCCCTTCGTATTTAAGCTCCAGTGTAGAAGGAAGTCTCAGGAAGGCCAGTCTCTTTCCACCTCTGCTAAGAAGGGCCCCCACTGACACCATGAGCAGCCCTGAGAAGGGACCCCTGACGACACCATGAGCAGCCCTGAGAAGGGACCCCTGATGACACCATGAGCACCCCCTGAGAAGGGGCCCCCTGACGACACCATGAGCACCCCCTGAGAAGGGACCCCTGACAACGCCATGAGCAGCCCTGAGGAGGGACCCCTGACAATGCCATGAGCACCCCTGAGGAGGGGCCCCCTGACACCACCCCTCTGTCCCCCATGCAGCAACCCTCCCCCTCACGGCCATCACTAAACCCCAGTCCTTTAAGGATTCTGTGATCTCTACTTTCACAGCGCACACACTCACGTGGGCGTCTGCTCTCACTTCCATTCAGCACTAACGGAGAAGCCAGTGCGTAAGGCAAGAACGCGAAATAAAAGGCAGCAAAGTGGAAGGGGAAAAATGATACTCCTCAGACAGTTACATGGAAAACCCTAAACAAATGACTAACAAAAATTGTATAATTATTAAGTCAGTTTAGCACTAAGCAGTGGTGGCACATGCCTTTAAATCCCAGCACTCGGGAGGCAAAGGCAGATGGATCTCTGTGAGTTCGAGGCCAGCCTGGTTTATATAGTGAGTTCCAGGAAAGCCAGGGCTACACAGAAAATCTGTCTAAAAAAAAAAGAAAGAAAGAAAGAAAGAAAAGTTAGTATGGCAGTTCAATATACAAAAGTTACTATATACTACCAACAATCAGAAATTAAGTTTTTAAGTATTATTTAAAATAGTGTTACTAGAGTTGGAGAGGTAGCAACAGTTAAGAACACACACCGCTCTTATAGAAGACCTGAGTTCGGTCCCCAGCACCCCTGTTGGGCAGCTCACAGTCTCCTGAAACTTCACTTCCGGGGGATCTGACACCCTCTGGCCTCAGCGGGCACTCACGTGATAGATCCGCACATATACACATAAAAATAAATCAGCTGGGCTTGGTGGAGCATGCCTTTAGTCCCAGCACTTGGGAGGCAGCAGGTGGATCTCTGAGTTCAAGGCCAGCCTGGTCTACAGAGTTCCAGGACAGTCAGGACTACACAGAGAAACCCTGTCTTGAAAAACCAATAAATAAGTAAATCTGAATCTTAAACAGTATCACCAAATAAGAAATTTGGGGAAATCGGGCATATTATAATGACACAGAATGCTGAAAGGGGGGTGCTGAGCCAAACCGTGATGTGTTTGACTGGAGACTAAAGGCAGAGAGAACTGCTCACAAACTGTGTGATCGGTGATACGTTTATTTTAAACCGGAGTGTGAGTTAGCAATCTTGACGCCATCTTACATATATATTAAGACTGAACATACGAAGGGCTCATGGGATAAAGGTGCTTGTCACCAAGACTGATGATCTGAGTTTCATCCCCAGAACCTGCATGGTGGAAGGAGGGAAGAACTCCCTCGAGTTGTCCTCTGATCTCCGCACATGCGCACACCAATACACACTAATCAATAAACTGGAAAACTGAACAAATGGCTAAACTCTCACTATAAATAACGAGGGGCGGGGAGTTAGAAATGGGCAATGGAGAAGGGCCACACTTCCTGCGCTACTGGGAAAGGAGCTGTTTCCCTCTTCTTGAGTGTGAACTGCGCCTAGCGATTCACCTCCCACACCTCTGAAAGCCCGGTCTTTGCAGGAGAGAACCCTGGTGGAAACCATCTTAACTACGGCTGGTTCACATCACCACTAAACATGACAGCTATCACACACCCGCCCAGAACTACGCAATGAGGAAGAAAAGGAGGGAGGGGGGGAGGGAGGGAGAGAGGGAGGGAGGAAGGGAAGGGAAGGAAGGAGGGAAGGAAAGAAGGAGGGAGGGAAGAAAGGAGGGAAGGAGGGAGGAGGACACTATTGGAAACACTAAGGGAATCTGAAGTCAGTGATTCACTCACTCAATAGCTCTGCACCAATGTTAATTCCCTCTTCCTCCTTCCTTTTCTAAAGACAGGGTCTCATGTAGCCCAGGCTGGCCTAAAACTTACTATGCAGTCAAGAAGATCTTGAACCCCTGGTCCTCCTGCCTCCACCTCCCGAGTTTGGGGCCAGTCTGGTCTATAAAGTGAGTATCAGGTCAGGGCTACATAGTGAGACCCTGTCTTGGGTATGTGGGTTTGTGTGTGTTGGGGGCGGGGGGAACTGTTAACATCATAGAAATCTGGGTAAAGGATATTTCCGGGATTTTTTTTTTTTTTTTGGAGTGTCCTTATAAACTCTGTAACTTAAACTTTTTACCAAACTGAAACATAAAAGCAAGACAACTTACCAGCTAAAATAGCCTTAAATTATAACCAGGTGGGTGAGAAAGATGGTTCAGTGGGCAAAAGTACTTGGGTTTGATCCTGGGACCCACGTGGGAGACAAAGAGAACTGACTCCTGTCTGTTGTCTTGTGACGTCCACACGTGCACTGCGTCATGTGCACACATAAAGTTTGTTTGTTTGTTTGTTTGTTTGTTTGTTTTGTTTTTCAAGGTGGTGTTTTTTTTTGGTTTTTTTTGGGTTTTTTTTGTTTTGTTTTGTTTTCTATGTGTAACAGCCCTAGCTGTCCTGGAACTAGCTCTGTAGCCCAGGTTGGCCTCGAACTCACAGAGATCCACCTGCCTCTGCCTCACAAATGCTAGTATTAAAGGTGTGCACAACCACTGCCTGACTAACAAACAATTTTTTAAAGGAAAGGCTTATGAATAAATGTAACAGAATATGTGAAGACCTACACGTGAAATCTATACAATACTGCTGAGCGACATTAAACAAAAATCTACTGCAAAGGTCTGTTACGTTCACGGATGAAAAGACTCCATATTGGTGAGGTACCAGTTTCCTAGAACTGCTGGACAGATTTATGCCAATTCCAGTCCCAATAAAAACACAACAAGGAGTCAGTGTTATGGCTCAGTGGGTAGAGCACTTCCTGTGCAAGCTTGATGGCCTGCTTCTATCTACCGAGCGATGGTGGCTGACACAGGACAATCCCTGGAAGCTTGAGGGCTAACTAACCCAGCATAGACCGTAGCAAACAAGATGGACGGGAGCACTAGAACTCGAGGTCATCCTCTGACCTCCACACACATGCTCTCATACCACCTGATCACATGACAGACAAGGCTTCAGTGATCACTGCAGAGAGTAAGTACTCCATTAAAAAAAATGTCCTGGGCATGGTGACACACACCTTTAATCCCAGCAGAGGCAGAGGCAGGTGGATCTCTGAGTTCAAGGCCAGCCTGGTCTACAGAGTGAGTTCCAGGACAGCCAGGGGTACACAGAGAAATTCTGTCTTGAAAAACAAAACAGAACAACAAACAAAAATGCAGATCAATGGGCAAACAGTACCTAAGAATGAACCCACATAGTCAATTAATTTTCAACATATGTGCAAAAGACGAAGCAGGGACAGTAGGGTGGCCCAGCAGGTGGAGGTGCCTGCCACCAAACCTGATGACCTGAGTTCAATCCCCAGAACCTACACGGAGGAGAGAACTAACTCCCACATGTTGTCCTCTGACCTCTACACATGTGCTTTGGCACAGATGTGCCCAAACACATACATCTGCACACACACATACACAAAATAAATAAATAATAAAGTACTACGCTGGTTGGCTTTTTATCAACTTGCCACAAACCATGGAAAGAGGAGCCTCAACTGAGAAAACACCTCCATTAGATTGGTCCATACACAAGCCCATGGGGCATTTTCTTGATTAATAATGGATGTGGGAGGGGCCAGCCCACAGTGGGCAGTGCTATGTTTGTCAAGCAGTCCTTGGGTGTGTAAGAAAGCAGGCTAAGCAAGCCATGGGGAGCAAGCCAGTAAGCAGCATCCCTCCATGGCCTCTACTTTAGTTCCTGCCTGGAGTCCCTGCCTTAACTTCCCTTCATGATGGACTATAAGCTGTAAAATGAAACAAACCCTTTCCTCCCCTGCTGTGGAATATCCTTCACACTGTGTGAAGATATGTCACTGTGATTGGTTTAATAAAAAGCTGAACAACCAATAGCTAGGTGGGATTTCCAGGCACAGAAGATGCTGGGGAGAAGAAGGGCGGAGAAGCCAGCCAGACGCAGAACAAGTCAGACACACAAAATGGGATAGAGGTAAAAGCCACGTGGTAGAATATAGATTGATAAAATTATGGGTTAATTTAAGTTATAGTTAGAAACAAGCCTAAGCTATCAGTTGAGCTTCCATAATTAATAAGAAGTCTCTGTGTGGTTATTTGGGAGCTGGCTGGCAGGACAGGAAAATCCACCTACACTCCCCAAGTTATATTTGGTCATGGAGTATGTCCCAGAGACAGAAAGCAAACCAGGGAGTTTTCTTAAAAAATGACAGGTCAGCCTGGTGGTGGCGCACGCCTTTAATCCCAGCACTCAGGAGGCAGAGGCAGACAGATCTCTGTGAGTTCGAGGCCAGCCTAGTCTACAGAGCAAGTTCCAGGACAGGCTCCAAAAGCTGCACAGAGAAATCCTGTCTTGAAAAACCAAAATAAATAAATAAATGAACAAACAAATGAATGAATGAATAGATAATAAATAAGTAAGAGGTTGCTGGAGAAAGGACAGTCTCTCCAATAGTGTGCGAGCAACTGACTAGCCACGTGTGAAATAGCCTGCATCTCAGCATAGCATATCTGAAACTGTTATGCTTCTGGGGGAAAATCTGAGACCTTAGGCAAAGACGCATGGTGCATAAAAGGAAAAGAAGATAAACAAAACTCTTGCTCTTCAAAGGACACCATTTCACAAAAAGACATCAATATGTGCTAATTAAAAGGTTTTATTTTTCAAGACAGGGCTTCACTGTGTGGCCCTGGCTGTCCTGCAATTCACAATATAGACAAGGCTGGCCTTAAACTGACTGAGATCCACCTGCCTCTGTCTCCCTAGTGCTGGGACTAAAGATGTGCACCACCACTGCATGGCTTCCTTTTTTTTTTTTTTTCTAATAGATAAAAGACCTATAGATAATTCAACAAAGAAGACATGTGGCAATAAGCACAAGAGACATCAGAACGTGATGCATTAGGGGAAAAACCAACCAGAGCCATGCTGAGGCTCCTCTGTGTTTATTGGAGCAAGAAACCTTGAGTAAAGTGGCCACAGCAGGTGTCAGCCAGCGTGGGGAGAAGCTGGACACTCTCACACTCTGCTGGTGGGGACATCAGTGGTGCAGCCACTTTGTAAACTACAACAACCAAAAAAAAAAAAAAAAAGTTCTTGCAAAGTTAAATAGACATACCCTCTGACCCAGACATTGCACTCCTCGGTGTTTACCTACAAGAAGAGAAACATAAGACTATACAACGAGAACACGAATGCTCATAGCGGTTTTGTTTGTAATAAGCCCAAATCTGGAAGCAGCCCAAACATCCATCAACAGACGGATGGGTAAACAAATTATGGTCTATCCATACAGCTGGGTGCTCTTGCGCAATAAAAAGGAAGCACTCCGACACACAAGAGCAGTGTCGGAGCTCGAAATAATCATGCTGCGTGAAAGGATCCAGGCCCTCTGCTCCCCAAAAGCGCATACTGTGAGTTCTATCAGAAGGTTCTAGACGATGCAGAGTAATTCATAGTGGACCAGTCCCACCATGGCTCCCTGGGGATGGGGTGTTGTTGGAGGGAGAGATTGCTAAGAAGGAAACTGGAGGAGAGTTTGTGGCAATGGTTTTAGGTGTGGGGTTTGCCGTGTGTCAAAGCCCATCTAAGTGTATATTAAGCCTGAGAGCCTTGTATGATGTCAACCATACTTCAGTGGAACTGTGAAGAAGAGGAAGTGTGTGTGTGTGTGTGTGTGTGTGTGTGTGTGTGTGTGTGTGTGTGTTTCAAGACAGGGTTTCTCTGTGCAGCCCTGGCTGTCCTGGAACTCACTCTGTAGACCAGGCTGGCCTCGAACTCCCAGAGATCCACCTGGCTCTGCTCCTGAGTGCTGGGATTAAAGACCTGCGCCACCACCGCCCAGCAGGAAGAGTAATTTTTTTTCAGGTTTATTTATTGTTATTTCATGTGCTTGTATGCGTGTGTGAGGATGCCCTGGAATGGGAGTTACAGGCAGTTGTGAGCCACCATGTGGGTGCTGGGAATTGAACCCAGGTCCTCTGGAAGAGCAGCCAGTGCTCTTAACCACTGAGCCATTGCTCCATCCCCAGGAAGAATAATTTTTAAGGCGTGGAATATGGCTCAGTCGTAGAGTGTAGCATGGCCAAAAAGAAAGGAGGGGTCTTGGAGGGGTTGGAGGAGGGTTTAGCAGAATGCATTGTATGGGGGAAAAAAATCTATTTTCAATAAAAGAAATTTAAAAATTAAAATTAAGAAAGAAGTAATTTTTAAATGGGAAAAACTAACTCACAAACCCAATCAGGGTATTAGGATCTCAATATGTAGCCCAGGTTGGCCTCATTAAGTAGTCCAGGCTAGCCGTGAACTTGGGATGGTCTTGCCTTCGCCTCCCAAGTGCTGGGACTGCAGATGAGCGCCATCTCCCTTAGTTTACCATCCACTCTTCTGAATTATCTCCAGGAGCCTCTTCCTGCTCTCCCAAGCCTGACCCCTCAGGCCTTCTCAGGAGTGCAGACTAGGCACACCCTTGACAATGTAGGCCCCAACATATCTCTGCTGTGCATCAACCTTCTACCATCCCGTCCTCAGAGCCAAGCCAGACCTGTGCAGACACCATGTGGTGGCCTCATGTGGTGGCCACATTGCATGCCCTCTCTCCTTCAACTCCAGCCACACTGGCCTCCTGCTGTCCCTAGAAAACCCCAGCCACCTCGCCCACTGGGACCTCTCCACCCATTGTTCCTCCTCTCTGGAATGTTCTTTCTGAGACACCCCTGTGCCTGAGCTCCTCAGAAGCTTCAGGTCTTCAGTCGAGTGTCTCGATCTCAGAAAGGCCTGTCTCGATCCCTCTGTTCACGGCTGTGGCTATCCTTTTTTCTGCTTTGGACTCTTCCTCCTTGCTCGATTTCCTCAAATTACGTCATGAAAACAATTCATCTGTAGCCCTTGTTCAGGCTTGTGATTCCAACTACTTGGAAGGCTGAGGAAGGAGGACTTCAAGTTCAAGGCTAGCCTGGGCAATTTGTATCCAAAAAAGGGAGAGGGTGTTCAGTACAAAGTGTTTCCCAGCATGCACCAGGCCTTAGGCTCCATCCCTCGTACTACCCTTTTCCCAATCAATTGATTTTGGTTTTTGCTTATTTCCTTCGGGTACAGTTTGAATTGTACTACCTCACTGATATAGCCGAGGACGTGAGAACACATGGCATGCAATAGAAAAATATCTGTGGAAGGGGTGTTCCCTGTGTCCCAGGGTGCACATTCCAAGTGTTCCCACATATCACAATGACCTCAGAAGTCAACTGTGGCTCCATCTTCCAGATGTGGCAACAAAAGCACCCCCTGGGCCACTGGCTCTCACCCAGATGACTCTGCTACCTTTCCCAGTGCCAGGCTTGGGTCACCCGGTCACAGCTTCCAGTCATACCTGGCATGTACAGCCAGGCTCCTGCTAGTAGCCAGAGTCAAAGTTTGTTTTTTTGTTTTTTGTTTTTTCTTTCTTTCTTTTTTTGGTTTTTCGAGACAGGGTTTCTCTGTGTAGTTTTGGTGCCTGTCCTGGATCTTGCTCTGTAGACCAGGCTGGCCTCGAACTCCCAGAGATCCGCCTGACTCTGCCTCCCGAGTGCTGGGATCAAAGGCGTGCGCCGCCGCCACCACCGCCGCCATCACCACCACCACCCAGCCCAGAGTCAAAGATTTGCCCCTGCCCAGTTCAGTCTCCTGTTATAAGAACAACAGGGAGAATGGCCCTTCTTGGCATGAGACACAGAAAATACCGTGTAAGAAATCCAAAACACTGGAGCTGAGGGATCATCTCTCGGTCAGTGCAAGCCTGAGGACCTGAGCTCAGACTCCCAGCACCTACGCAAAACTCTGGCACAGCGCATGCATCTGTAATTCCAGCACTGGGGATGCAGAGACCGGAGGATGCTGGGGCTTGCTGGCCAGCCAGTCTAGCTGAATCCGTGAGCTTCAGCTTCAGTGAGAGATGCAGTCTTAAACTAGGGTGGAAGGTATCTGATGTTGACCTGTGACCTCTGCATGCATCCACTCCCCACACGTGTGCACATATCACACACACACACACACACACACACACACACACACACACACACCATCACCATCACCATCACCACCACCACCACCACCACCACCAACAACAACAACAACAACAACAAAGGGAGACACATTAAAAGGGAGGTAGGTGCAGGAAGCACAGCTCAGGGTGGACAGCTCCCTACACACACAGGAAGATGTGGGCAGATAGAATGGGACATAGGACGCCCTGCTACTCAAATCCCTCTGACCGGTCCCACGGACAGCAACAGACAGAGCATTGTAAGTCACCATGTCCATCAAAACAGGAACCCATGGCTATGATAAATTTAGTCCCCTTCTCCTTCAGATACCTGTTTGCCAAAGAGCACTTAATAAAGTCAGAAGCTAATCACAATAAAGATAAAATGACGTAAGTAAGGGTTGGAGAGATGGCACAGTGGTTAAGAGCCTGAACTGTTCTTGCAAAGGACCTGGGTTCTATTCCCAGCACCCACAACTGCCTGTGACTCCAGATCCAGGGGACCTGATGTCCTCTAACCACTATGGGCACCTGCACACATGTGGTGACATAAACTCGTGCAAATATATATGCATACACATAAATTATAATAAATAAATAAGTAAATAAATAAATAAGCAAATAAATATTTCTAGGCATAAATAAGTGTGCACCAAATAACACAGCATCAAAAAACATAAAGCAGCTGGACAATGGTGGTGCAGAGGCAGGGGGATCTCTGTGAGTTCGATGTCAGCCTGGTCTACAGAGCAAGTTCCAGAATAGTCAAGACTACACAGAGAAACCCTGTCTTGAAAAAACAAATAAAAAAGGTGTGGTGGGGGTGGGGGTGGGGAACTCTAGAACAGTTTGCTGACAGCAACATTGATGTGAACCTGAAGATGCAGGTAGACACACACCTCAGCTCACACCCCACTCAGGCTGGATCATTTTCTGTGTGTCCTGCTGTCAGGAGTTATATACAAACACATCCAGATGTGCACATAGCTACACGGGCACAGAGCTGAGGGTGAGTCTGGAGAGATTCACACCCAGCTGGTCCACTTTCTGGATGTGTTTGTGTCTTTGTTGTTTTGTTTGTTTGTGGAGGATGTCTGTCACGTGCTGCCGACACAGGTTTTAAGGGTAAGGCACAAAATCCTGGTCAGTTGAAAGTTCACATGATGTAGATTCTAATTGAACGGGACCCGTCACCTACCCCTCTCTCATTCAGGTAATTGTAAGGATTCAGTAAGGCAACACACTTGCTGTGGACATAGAAAACTCCAGGCCCACACCAAACATCCAAGGAACAGTAAGTGCTGTTATTGCCACCTGCTTCCCAAGTCCAGCCCATGCCCAGTTCTCAGCTGCCCCCTCCTGTTCTCACCCCACCCTGGCCTCGTCAGTGTCAGCAGGATTAACACCCCAGTCTCCTAACGGCCTTTTGGCCCCCCAAGATCTTCCAGCACCTCCTCCTCCTCACTCCTCCAACTATGAAACTCCCATGATGCTTTAAGAGTAAACTTCAAAAAAGGTTGAGGCTGAGGGGTGAACTCTTGTGTAGCATGTGAGGGGCTTAGGGCTCCATCCCAAGCAACACACACACACACACACACACACACACACACTCATACATACTACACACTCCCATGCATGCACGCATGCACATACACACAATGACCAACTCTCTATGGTTCCTGGTTTTCCAAAGAATAAAATCCAAGTCTGACACCTAGCCCTCAGCCAGCCCTCCTGCATACAGACTTTCACCTAAATTCTCCGTGTGGTTTCCTTTCCTCCAACCATCACTGGGCCACTTTTCCTTCTGTTCAGTCCCTTCTCCTCCTTCAAGGCTTGACCCAAATATCACCTCCACTGGGAAGTCTTCCCTGGTTGACCCTGGACACAGCTGTGTTTGCCGAACACCCTCAGTCTGGCACAAAGGAGCCTATACAAACATCTCTAAATTTTCCCATCTCTCTATAAATAAATATATATGCATATATATAAAACAAATAGAATTATTTATGATTGTTTATTTTATTTATCTATCTATCTATTTATCATCCATCTGTCTGTTTATTTATTTATTTATTTATTTATTTTGAGACAAGGTTTCTCTGTGTAGCCCTGGCTATTTTGGAACTCACTCTCTAGACCAGGCTGGCCTCAAACTCAGAGATCCACCTGCCTCTGCCTCCCCAGTGCCAGTGCTGGGATTAAAGGCATGCGCCACCAACGCTCGGCTGTTTATTTTTAATTTAAAAAGATTTTTTAAAATTAGCCAGGTGTGGTGGCACAGGCACTTGGGAGATAGAAGTATGTGGATCTATAAGAGTTCAGTCTCAAAAAAACAAAAAGAGCTTTTTCAAAACTACATGAATGTGAGGGTATGAATACAGGAGAGCGGGTGCCCTCAGAACCTGTGGGTGCTGTGTTCTCCTGAAGCTAGAGAGCCAGGCAGTTATGAGCTGCCTGACAGGGCTGCTGGGACTCAAACTTGAATTTTCTGCAAGGCAATATATGCTCTTAACCACTTGGCCATCTCTCCAGCCCTGTTTTTTGAAAACACTCCAATGGAGCAAACAGAGCAGCTCATTCCTGCAACCCCAGCGCTCACAGGCTGGGACCCTTGGGCTCCCCGCCCTCAATCCTGTGCCCTCTGCACCTCTAGTTAAAGTCCGTCCCTACACAGGGTTTGTGGGCCAGCTCCGAACAGGACTGGCCCACCTGCTCTCCATCTTTGAGACTGTCTTTAGGGATTCCATTCTACATCAGTGAGCCAGTTCCTTCATGAGGGCCCTCAAAGTCCCCACTCCCCCTTCTTTGCGAACCATGTCACACAAGGGGATTGATTGCCTCAGGTTTGAGCTACATAATGACTTCCAGGTCAGCCTGTCCATAATGTGAGACTCTAAAAAAAATAAAAACAAAAAGGTAGGGCAGGTAATCACAGTATTGGGGGGTGGGGGATGATCAGGAGGATCAAGCATTCAAGGTCAACCTGGGCTACTTGAGAACCTGTCTCAAACAACAATAAAAATACTTGTGTGGGTTTTCAATAATTTTCATTGAATTCTATTTTTCCTTTTTCCTTCTTTATGTATTTTGTATGTGCATATATGCTCCTGTGTGTGTCGTGTGTGTGTGTGTGTGTGTGTGTGTGTGTGTGTGTGTGTGTAGGCCAGAGTCATTATTGGCTGTCTTCATCAATCACTCTCTGCCTGCATAACTTATTTAATTTTATTTTATATGCATTGGTGTTTTGCCTGCATGTGTGAGAGTGTTGGGTTCCCTGGAACTGGAGTTAGAGTTGTGAGCTGCCGTGTGGGTGCTGGGAATTGAACCTGGGTCCTACGGAAGAGCGGTCAGTGCTCTTAACCTCTGAGTCATCTCTCCAGCCCTTCCACCTTAGTTTCTGAGAGAGAATTTCTCATTGAAACTGAAGCTCATTGGCATGCTGGAAAGCCCCAGGGATGCTCCTGCCTCTGTCTCTCCGGCATGGGATTACAGGTGCCTGCTACCAAGCCCAGCTTTTTATGTGAGTACTGGGGATCCAAATTCCGGTCCTCACGACTGTGCAACAAGCACCTTATTCACAGGGCCACCTCCCCAGCCCTTTCTTTGTGTGTCCTGTGGCTGACAGTTTTTTTCTTCCACTCTCAAACATTTGTATAAGCCCGTAAGAAGCCTACAAGCCCTGAGCTGTATCAAGAATTAGGAGATGCCCAACAATGCCTCCATGCCACAACAATGTCTGGCATGTAGTACTTATCCATCTGTCTCTTCCTTGGATCCGGGTGTTTCAGAGCAAGGCAGAGCCCGGCTCCTGTGTCCTCAGAGTTGAATAAGTTCATGACTTCTCAAGCTACCAATCCATTTCTCCTGTCTCTGAATCTAGCACATTGCAGGCACTTGCCTGCTTCTGTCAACTGGACCACTACAAAGCCCTTCTCTCTGAAGCTCTCTGGGCACGACACAGGGCACAGTGGCCAGAACTCCATATGCCCACACGCCACCCCTCCTGAGCCCTGAGTAACTTCCATGCTTTATAGAAAAGGAGGCTGCGGCTAAGAGGGGGGAACTAGTGTGCACAAGAAAGAGATTACAGCTCGAGTTTGAAGATGACCCAGGACTGCGTGATCCCAGCTTTTCTGATCTTTCTCAGCACCCCATCAGTAACCTGGCCCGAGGCAGCCATCAAGCATCCCTCGCTCCTTCCCTGTTCCCACCAAGACCCAGACTTCACCTCCTCCATACACTTCATCTTGCCAGAAGTCGGGTTGGCTCAACAGCATCATTCAATTCCACATTCCCTAAGTCCCCTACATGCCAGGTGAGGAAAACAATGTACGCCAAGGTCATTAGCTCCTGAGCCACTCGGGAGTGGTGGGACCTTGTAAGCCTCCTTGAGATTGTTCTGTGGCCTGTGTCCCCTGAGGATCCAACACCCACTGCAGCTCCAAGCTGAGCGGGAAACCCTGGGCTGCTCACTCTTCAGCCATGTGTCATCTGTACCTCCAGTTAGAGCCTCCACCCTACACTAGGTTTGTGAAGGAGCTCAGAATAGGCCTGGCCCACCTGCTGTCCACCTTTGAGGCTGCCACTGTGGATTCCTCTACAGGTCAGTGACCCAGTTCCTTCATGAAGACCCTCTAAAGTGGCTCTTCTATACTTATCCATCTCTGTGAACCATGACACACAATTTGGGGAAGGAAATTGATTCTTCACTGACCATCCCCTTCACTGATCCTCTCCCCTCCCTGGCTACGCATAAGGAATTACTGAGGTCCATTCAGCTCCCGGAAGCTGCTGTGGATCAGGATGCAGGAGTCCAGCCTCCCGGCCTTGGGTGGCTAGTATTTATTGTCAAGTTGGCAGGATCTAGGATTGCCGAAGAGGCAAGTCTAAGTGCATGGCAGTGGAGAATACTCTAGATTAGACTGAGGTGGGAAAATCCACCCTGAATGTGAGTAGTACCAGTCCATGTAAGTCAAAAGGTGGAAATAAGGCCTGGAGAGGTGGCTCAGTCGGCTGCTTTTGCAGAGGGTCAAAACTCAGTTCCCAGCACCCACATCGGGTGTCTTATGACTTCCTGCAACTGCTCACCGCTGCTCCAGCAGACACCTTCTTCTGGCTTCTCTGGGTATCTATAGGCACACGGGCACACACCTGCATGCACACACACACACACACACACACGTAATGAAAATGGGGGGAGGGCACTGAAATTCATCTCTCTTCTTCCTGACTGTGGATGAATAAATATGGCTGGCTGCCTCAAGCTTCCTGCGGCCCTGACTTCCTCTCCATGACGGACTGTACCTTCCAAGTATGAACCCAAATAAGCTGTTCCTCCTTAAGCGGCTTCTGTCCGGTGTCTTATCGCAGGGCTGAGACAAGTGACTAGTACACAGCCCAGTGTAGGAAGGTTGGTACACTCTGCTGACCTCCGGGTGCCCCAGGGAGTCCCCTCTTCTCCAGACTCCAGCTCCCCACGTGCACACTTCGAGGGTGCAGCCTGGCTTCCCCATGCCCCAGTTGCCACGGTGACTAAGGCTGACCGCTTCATCACAGGGGAGGAAACTGAGACCTGAAGAACCCCAGAGCTGCCACTGTGTCACACGGGGCCCTGTCCCCTGACGCTTCACCACACTCCCGGCCATCGGGGATGCAGGAACAGGATGGTCACCAGATACAGAATGACATTGGTCCACGGGAGCTCTGGGCACCAGGAACTCACCCCCACCAAAACCACAGTCGAGGAGCCTAATGGCATTCTAGGTACTGGGGCTGCCAGGTGCGGCTGCAGGCGGCCAAATGGTCTGCACAACAAGCCGGCTAGCCCAAGGGCACCGGGTGCTGCCTAGACTTCCAGGAACTGTAATGGTCCTGAGCCAGGGCCTGGGCTAA
>CABHPQ010001955.1:41530-59361 GCA_902168405.1 Peromyscus aztecus
ACTATGTTTGGTGAGACTCCACGCAGGGGGTCAGGACACCATCCTGGAGACAGATGGCCTGTGCCAACTCCAGCTCAGCTCCAACCCAGGGCAAGCTAGCGCCCTCCCGGGCCTCTGTATATGTGCCCACAAAACCAGAAGTGTGGCCTGGAGCTCCTCCAAGGTCTGCATTGGGCCGTGACATTTCAGATGACTCTGGGGGCTGCTGGTCCGCAGGCATGAGCCAGGCTGACACTGGAAGGCGCATTCTCAGCAGCTGATGAGCTGTGTCCCCTGTGATGGCTGAGATCCTCAGTGTTCCCCTCCCATGCAGGCAACTAAAGGGGTCACCTGCTGGGGTGTGTCTGAGCTGATCCTGGAGCTGGATCCGAGAGCTCCTGGGTCCAGGACAAAGGGGGCATACAGCTCAGCACAGGCTGGCCTCCCACAACAGCTTGGGGGTCCAAGTGAACCCCAGACCCCTAAGCAAAGAGAGGGGCGGGTGGAGGTCCCCAGAAAGCAGGCTCCAGGCTTCAGGGGAGAAAGACACGTGGGGGTGGAGGGTACAGCCATCTGGGAAGGATAAAAGATGAGAGAGAGCCTTGGTGACAGATGACATGATCAGGTCTCCCTGCTGTGTGGGGACATGGACACATCTGTGGGAGCAGGATCTGTCCGAGGTATTACAGCCACACGCCAGGGGCTACTGTGACTAGCAGGTCTTCATGCCCTTCTCTCTCTCTCTCTCTCTCTCTCTCTCTCTCTCTCTCTCTCTCTTTATTTTTTTTTTATTTTTTTTTTTGTTTTGGTTTTTCGAGACAGGGTTTCTCTGTGTAGCTTTGCACCTTTCCTGGAACTCACTCGGTAGCCCAGGCTGGCCTCGAACTCACAGAGATCCACCTGCCTCTGCCTCCCAAGTGCTGGGATTAAAGGCGTGCGCCACCACCGCCCGGCTCATGCCCTTCTCTTGACATCTGTGCCTCAAGCCTCCATTCGTGTTCTCTCTCTGTGTCTATCTGTCTGTCTCTCTATGTCTCTCTGTCTGTCTCTCTGTCTCTGTCTCTCTGTTTCTCATCTCTGTCTCTCTGTCTCTCTCTGTCTCTGTCTGTCTCTCTCTCTGTCTCTCTGTCTGTCTCTCTGTCTCTCTGTCTCTGTCTCTCTCTCTCTCTCTCTCTCTCTCTCTCTCTCTCTCTCTCTCTCTCGCATTCCTCTGGGAGTTGATCAGGGCTTGAATGACACTGCATCGACTCCTTGCTATTAATTCCCACACAGAGAATAGGGCCCTTGTTCGCTCCAGAGGAATGGTCAGAGCCATCCCAAGAGTCCCTGACTTAACCCTTCTCCCGACTGCTCCCTGCTTGTCCCTCACCGAAGTCACAAGACCAGCAAGGACCAGAGTAGGCAGGGGGTCTAGGAAGACAGGAGATCCCTCCTTCCCAGGGCTCCTGCAATCAAGTCCCAGGTGAGAAAGGAGGCCCAGCCCAGCTTATCTGAGAGCTGGACCCCTGCTCTGTACCCAAAACTCCCAGACAGACCCTGTGGATAGAAAGTCCTTACAGCCACATCTGGCCCCAGGGACCTCAGCCTTCCCAGGGCCAGGAGGTACTTAATCCCCAGTCTCCAGAAGGTCCTTTGAAGGGTAGGTGGGAGGCCTAGATAACCCTGGGGGATTAAGTAAGAAAGAGGGGGCAGGACGAGGGTCTGGGCAGGGTGCTGACATTTGGGTCCTCTAGGCTTGGGGGGCGGGGGAGGGGGACAGGAAGTCTTATTCACTCTGTGCTTAAAGGTTTCATGCCCATCAGAAAGAGAGTGAGGCTTCAAATGCCATCTCAGCCAGCCACTGCTGTCTCTGTGGGGAAACTGAGGCCCAGAGAGGGAGGAACACAGTGCCCTCCCTGGGTAGCTGAGCTGGAAACGGAAAGAGGCAGCTCAGTACTGGGCTCAGGCCAAGGGAGGGACAGGTGACCCAGGGCGTACAGGTGGCCTGGAGAGAAGCAAGGTGGAAACATGGGCTGGAGCCAGGTGGGGAGGGCTCAGAGGTTAAGCCAGGAGGACAGCCCCAACCCTGAGGCCTGCTCTCTCTGGCATCCTTCACAAAAAGCTCGATCCTTCCAGCCTGTCACCTCTCCCCATGGCTGTCTGTCTCATTTTTCCCAGAGCTCCCTGACTCCCAGGCAGCCCCACCCCCAGCCCTAGAGAAATGCACAGAGAGAAAGAGACATGGAGAAAAACAGAGACAGAGAGAGATGAAAGGAGAGCCTGAGGGAGGGAATGGGAATGCAGTCTAGAGAGGCAGGGACCTTGAAGACAAGGACGGGATAAAGAGAAGGAAGGATGGAGACAGCCTCAGATAGACTGACCACTAAGAAAGGGAAACAAAACCAGGTATGTGGTGGCGCACGCCTTTAATCCCAGCACTCGGGAGGCAGAGCCAGGCAGATCTCTGTGAGTTCGAGGCCAGCCTGGTCTACAGAGCGAGATCCAGGACAGGTACCAAAACTACACAGAGAAACCCTGTCTCGGGAAAAAGAAAGGAAGGAAGGAAGGAAGGAAGGAAGGAGGGAGGGAGGGAGGGAGGGAGGGAGGGAGGGAGGGAGGGAGAGAGAGAGAGAAAGAAAAAAAGAAAGAAAGAAAGAAAGGGAAATAACAAATTACACAGTCAAAGAGAGGCAGAAAAAGGAAACAGTACAGAGAGAAAGAAATTGAAGCCGAGACAGAAATGGAGACAGAGTCAAGAAGAAGAGATTCTAAGAGGGGGGCCAAGGGAGCAGAGATAGCTCCAGGCAGAGCTGGGACCTCCCAGACTCCTTTGTGCCTCTGGTAGGTGACAACACACTGCTCCATTCAGCACGCGCACGCGCACACACACACATACATACACACACACACACACACACACACACACACACACACACGCACACACACACACACACACGCACACACACACACACGCACGCACGCGCGCGCACACACACACACACACACGGCACACACACACATACACACGCACACACACACACACATACGCACACGCGTGCGCACACACACACGCGCACACACACACACACGCACGCACACACACATGCACACACGCACACACACACAACCCAGGTAGCCAATCACTAAAGCCAGCCCCTCTCCCAGACAGCCCAGGGGAGAGACCTGTCCACTTGGTGGAAGTTTTGAGGCTGGAGAGGGGGGCTTTGGAAGCAGTATGCTCCAAAAATGTCCCTGCCGGGTCCATATTCATAGCTGAGCTTTTAAAATTAGAGTTCTACCCCAATCTGCAACTCCAAGTGGGACCTGGGAATCCACATTTACAAGTTAGTGGTCCAAAGAGTTTGCTGTGACACCCGGTTTGGGGGCTACCTTGGCAGCGAAAGAGAGCGGTGGTGGCCAGAGATGAGCTGTACCCCACCTGAGACCACATAGCAATTCCCAGCTGGGCCTGGCCTCCCAGGGAAGCTTGTAGGTCCCAGCCTGTTCCTCCTGCAGGATGGGCTCCAGGGGGCAATGCCCACTGTGCTTCCCTGTCCCTCTGTCATCAAGGTCCAGGCACAACTCCAGGGGCTTCTGGGGCAGTAGCCACTCAAAAACCCCGAGAGGAAAGGGAATGGGCAGGAATGGGATTTCTGTCGTGTCTGTGTGTCCCCCCCCCTTCCCCCCATCCCCACCCACGTCTTCAGAGTGCCAAGGCCTGGGGCTGCAAGCTCTCACCAGAATGGGGGTGGAAGGCGGGACAGGAGGGAGGAGGGGAAGACACAGGGACTTCCTGTCCCCCCCCCCAACCCCTCCCTGACTCCCTGGGTTCAGGGCTGGGTCCCCTGGAGGGGCGGGTGACATCTGAGGCTGACAGATCTGCCCTGTCCTTCCTGACTGCTGGGGAGAGGGGTGGAGCAAGCTCAGCTCTCTATATCCTCCTCCCCTTGTTTAGACACCAGGGGCCTGGTTCCCCAGTAAGCTATGTCCCATCCCAGGGCCCCAACTCCAGGAAAAGAAGAACTCCAGACCTGATCAGCTGCCTCCAAAATACAAGGGACCCAGAGAAGGCTCACCTCTAACCTCTTCCCAGTTCCCCATGCCTCTCCCCATGAGGCTTCATTGAGTCACTAGTTTCATGCCCTGGGCACCACCATGCACCAAATACCACCACCACCACCACCACCACCACCACCACCACCACCACCCCCCTCGAGCAGCCATCACACTGCGCTCCTCAGGGAAGATGGACCATGTAGAGCTGACAATAAACACATAATCATAAGTTGCAATATGCCATGAAGGAAAAGTCTCACGCACCGTTAGAGGGGAATTCTGGTACTGGAGGATCATGGGTCTGTCTGTAGACTTGACCATTGTGCTGAGCCCGAGGCAAGGACCCACCTGGGAAGGCATGTGTGGGTCCTGCCCCACAGGGTTGGCAGGAATGGCATGACCCAGACCAGGGGACAGGTCTACAGGGGAGGGAGGGGGAGGAGGATTTTTAGTGCGAGATCTCCATGGTCAGCGGGCTCAGTAAACACTTAGGAATTACAGCAATATGCTTACACATTTAGCCGGGAAGCAGCAGCTTAGATGAGAGACAAAACCAGGTGCATGCCTTTCTCATAGGACCTGAAGCCCCCGCTGCTGAATGTGACAGAGACACTAGAGCTGTCAGAAGCCAATTCTCTCCTTGTATAAATGAAAGGACGCACTTACAGGGCAGCTGACTTCTCCAAGGTCACACAGCAAGAGCTGGGACCTCAGCAGAGTCGGGAACAGTTCCTCTCACTGCACCTGCCAAGATAAAGGCTCCAAGACTTGACTCTGGATCGAAGTCCCGCACATCAGCACTCATACGCTGATGTCTCAGCTCACGTGGAGGTGAGACAAAAGACCAGAACACAGGGGGCTGGGCTGGGTGGGCCGGAGCTTCGGTCACACTGTGTGAAGCACAGCTCCTTGATATGTGCACATACACCCCCTAGGCCTGTCTCAGACCCTGCTCTCCACCTAGGGCCTCTTCGCTTAGGGAGGGACATGACGGTCCAGGCCTATTCATGTAGATCATCAGCTGCCATGCGTGGCCAATGCTGGACCCTAACTCACAATCCATGTGACCCAGAAAAGGCAATACCCTGTCCGGGTTTGTCCCAGAACTCCACAGAGCCCTTGCCGTTCCTGGTTCCTGTCCACCTTTGTGACAGTCTCATAAGGCAGGTGTCGCCATCCTCATTTTACGGATGAGGAGATCAAGGCGCAGGGAGATTAGGTGGCTTGACCTGGTAAATGGGACAAAGGCCGTGCTTGAACTCTGGTCTCTCTGGCTCCGGTGCCCCAGCCTCCACACCACTCAGCTCCCTTTCTCATAATGAAGTGACATCATCAAAATCACATAAATGCCCAAATCCCTCCGATCACCCCACTTTCACTTCTAGGGGACAGAAGTAAACCATGTGAGAACAAAAGAATGGGCCCAGCTCACACCCAGCCTAGTCCTGGGTGGGACCCTGGGTGGCTGAAAAAAGAGACAAGGAATCCCAGGTGGGGAGTCGTCGGCTGTTCACCTCAACAAGCCCCTTGCCCAGCTGCTGACAACTGCCAGTGGACAGAATGAAACCTCCAGTGACCACATGTGGCCTCCCCTGTATGAACAGCCCCATGTCCACAGCCATGTCCCTCTGCTCCGGGCCTCCCTCCCTGGTCCTGTACAATGTTGCCTAGAAAGCACCTGGGGATCTGAGAATGAATGAATGAATGGATGGATGGATGGATGGATGGATGGATGGATGGATGGATGGAAAAGCAATTCCCCCAAAAATCTGTAAGTTTTTCCCTTACCCTCCAGACCACAGAGCCCTCCCTTGGGTATGTCCTCAGAAGACCTGGAGGCAAAAGTCACAGTGATGCCCAGTCCCATAAGCAGACAATCACATGACCTCTGTGTCACCGGCTTCCTTTTCTGTGTGGTTCAGCAGACTGAGACCCTGCTCCTGCTCTGCCTGGGTTAGCTGGGGCAGACTCAGGGACTCCTGGAGAAAGCAATTTGACAGGACAAGCAGCAGGGGCCGCTGGGAAGCCCCAGAGAATGGAGGATACCTGTGGCAGAAGCTAGCATCAGTGACTGCCACTGACGGGCCTAACTGTGATCCAAGGGCTGTCCTAAATGTCTGTCAATGTGATTTGCTTTAATCCCAACCTCAGCCTGAAAAGACGCCAAGAGCCAGCGGCCTTAAGCCATTTGCAGAGGAAGCATAGCTGATAAGGGGGGGGGGGGGATGGGGGATTCAAACCCACAGCTGTGCACGATGAGTGCTAGCTCAGGCCTTCCCAGGCCCGCAAACGACCTCCACACCTACGTGCAGGTGATCCCTTCTTTTACTGTGGATCTGCATCATGCAGTCCCACCGAGGAGGGGAGCAGAACCCCAGCTCTGGGGTCACAACCAAAAGAGATGAGGCCCCAGGAGTGGGTGAGCAAGGCAGGTGACGGAAGACAGGCTGGCCTGTGGGATGGGAGGGTGGACTTGGCCAAGGGCAGGGGTAAATTGGGGTCCATGGGTTGGGAGCTCAGTGTAGGGATGGGAGAGCTGAAATCACAGCCCTTCTCCTTTTCCTCTAGAGAGAGGGGAGGGGGAGGACAGGAAGTAGGAAAGGAGCTGGAGTCACTCAGCAAATGTCAAAACAGGCAGGGCTGGGGAAGGCCACATTGGGCTTAGGCACTGAGGCACCTCCAAGGCCACCCCTGGCACCTCTGTACTCTCTGGAGTGATGGGACAGTTGTCCATCAAAATAGTGGTTGATAAGCAAAAAGACACTGTGGTACTTGCCTGTAATCACAGCACCCAAGAGGCTGAAGCAGGAGACAGTGAACTCGAGACCAGGCTAGGCTACAAAGCAAGCAAAGCCTGGGCCAGCCAGGGACACGGAGCAAGACCCTATTCTAAAGCATCAAGAACACTAACAAAACAACAACAAAAATCCAGGGCTCCTCTGTGAGCTTGAGGCCAGCCTGGTCTACAGAGTGAGTTCCAGGACAGCCAGGGCTACACAGTGAGACCCTGTCTTGAAAACAAACAAACAAAAAATAAAAATTGAGGGTTCGTGCTTTAAGTAAAAGGCAATTTCTCAATTCTGGAACCTTGAACTTTCAACACATCATTAGAAACACGTTACTACAACTGTAGGGGACTGTGATGTCTGCCCATGATCCTCACCCTCAGGAGAGACCCAGGGACGTGCTGAGGTGCACAAAGGATAGGCACCGGGCTGGGCACTGGCCTCCTTTATAAAGTAGGACACAGGCTCTCAAGGCTCTCAAGATATCTTGCCTGTCCCTCATTTTACAAATAGGGGACACTAAGACCCAGAGAGGGAGGAAGGTAGCCAGGGCAACCCAGGCATCTGCAGCAGTTGGAACTTGTGGGCTCCAGGGGGGATGTTTCCAGTCTATATCATCTGTGGAGGACTCAGCCATGCCAGGCTCTAGGATTCAGGCTAGGTTTTAGGTTCTGGTTAAACAAATCCTGGACTCCAAAGAGCCAGGCCCGACGCCATCAGCTCCTGTCCCAGCTCCTGGCCCCCTGCCCTGCCCTGCCCTGCACAGAAGGCAGTCACAAAAGGCCAAGGCAACTGAGCTACTCCAAGCAGAAAGTAGGAAGAGCTTTGGGGCAGCTGAGTCTGATGACAGGAACGGGCAGTCCCGTCTCTGAGGGCTTCTAAGAAGGGGGCAGAGGCCAGGCTGCCTCAGGCGGCACTGGGCACCAGCCCCAACTTCCTTGTTCCCGGAGAGGGTGGGGTTAGAAGAAGGAAGATTTTGGGCCCCTGGAATGGCCTCCAGCTCAGAGCAGAAACAGGGCAGGGCCAGAGTCTCTGTTGGGTCAGGTCTTGGGACATATATACTCCTTCTGCCTCAGAACTACAAGCCCTCCACCTCCAGGAAGCCCTGCCTGCCTGCTCCAGCCTCCTTCTCCTTTCTTCCCTAGGTAGGAACTCAACTCAAGGCCTACCGCCGAAAGGCATGCTGGACTGCAGTGCAACCAAGACCGATGAAGTCAGCCCTCAGAGGGCTGCAACAGAAATGGATGGTAGTCCTTACCACCAAGCTGGACCAGGAAGAGAGAACACAGGAAACGCACATACACATCTACACACTTCTCCACTGGAGGAAGGAGGAAAAAAATTCTAGCAAAAGTGCCCAAAAGAGGGCTGTAAGCAAGGACTAGACCTCCAGCAGGCAGATGTCAGAAAAGGCCCGGTGAGAGGGCTGGGTGGCTTGAGGTCAATAGCCCAGCCCAGCAGAAGAGAAGAAAGGAGAGGCCCCTGTGACTCTACCTGGGGTCTAGGGACAGCAGACAGCCATCAGGGACAGGACTAGAGAAACAAAACCCCAGGTCTCAATCCGTAACCTCTCTTAACTAGCTGGTTGAGCACGGGCCCATCCCTCAGCCTTTCTGTGCCTCAGTTTCCCTGGAGAATAAGGATACCAGACTCAGGCAGAGGGTTGTTGAGAGAGTCAGTCAAACATAGGGAGCCCTCAGAGCTGGGCAAAGTCTCCCTCTCCACTTTAGTTGGGAGACTCTGGAAGCAGTTGTCACAGAGGTGTGGCGTGCAGGTCCACTCCTAGGCAGGAGCTCATCACATACCACCCTGGCCTGAGCCTGGATTTGAGAGGCATATGAGAAGTTCCTGAGGGTAAGGGCTGGATGTGGGTGCTTGCCTAGTATGTGGGAGTCTCTCAGCCCTGGGTTCCATTCCCCATTCCCTGGCATTACAAAAGCAAGCAGAGCCTGAATTCCTGGAGGTGGGTCTACAGCCAGGTGCCTGTGCCATGGGAATGAAGAGAGAGCATCCCACCGTGTCTCTCGGCATTAGCCCAAAACCCCATTATTTTCGCAAGTGAATGCTGACTGCTATTATTAAGTAGATGTGTGTGTGTGTGTATGTGTGTGTGTGTGTGTGTGTGTTATTCTTTCTCTCCCTTATATACACATCCTTTAAAGATACAGGCAGTAGGGCTGGAGAGATGGCTCAGAGGTTAAGAGCACTGACTGCTCTTCCAGAGGTCCTGAGTTCAATTCCCAGCAACCACATGGTGGCTCACAACCATCTGTAATGAGATCTGGTGCCCTCTTCTGGCCTGCAGTCATATATGCTGTATACATAATGAATAAATAAATCTTTAAAAAAAAAAAAAAAAAAAAGATACAGGCAGTAAAAGTATGGAATTGTCAACATTGTACAGGTAAAACCAAGTCCCAACATTCCCAGACTAATCTGCCCAGGGCCACATGGGTACGAATGGTGGACCCTTCCTAACTCCACATCATTTTCTACTATATCCAAACAGAGGAAGACATAGCCTTGCCACGATGGAGTGGCCTAGAAGGTATTCAAGGGTACATACTCACCCCCAGACACCCCCCCCCAGCACAAGCTGAGGCTCCAAGGGCTGGTTGGATGTCAGGGTTACTCTTGACTTCTAACCCTAACCTTGACCCTCTACCTCCCCAATGCACAGCCCTCTCTTGCCACACCCTCAAACTCCATGAACATCTTAGCGTAACCTACAAGTTTGACCACTGGCTCTCTGGCTCAGAGTCCAAGTGCCGTCTATTCTTCTTAGAGATTTTGGATCTGGCAGGGGGTTCCTCCCAGTCTTGGAGCTCCAGGGACCCCTTGAAGAAAACCGGAGTCTGCCAAGGGAATTACAAAAATAAAGTATACCTGCCTCTCCTTCCCAGAAATTCATTCAAAATGAACCAGTCGGGTGTAGAATCTGACATTTTTGAATGTGAATCAACATTTGTTTTAACTCCACACAGCTGATGTGGTGGTGCACACCCATAACATAATCCTAGCTCCTTGGGAGGCTGAGGCCGGGGAATAGAGACTTCAGGACCAACTGGGGCTGTGTGGTGAGACTTCTGCACATGATTCCAGCGTGAGACCGACCCCGAGCAAGTGCCAGGAAACAGACCTGGCGGGAACGCAGAACCTCAGGCCCCTCACGACTGAGAAGCATCAAGCTAGCCCCCCAGGACCCAGGGCAGCAGAAACACAGACCTGGACGCAAATGAGAGGGATCAGGGATTCCAGGTGTGGCCTATACCTCTGTGATCAGAAGTGGTAAATGCCTTCCCTGTGTCCCCTCATCTCATCCTTTCCCTGGTCACCAGACAGGAAAACTGAACCTGAGGCAAAGGCTCAAACTTTCTGGAGCCATCCTAACGCCTCATGGCTCCTGGTTCTGCCAAACAGCAGGCTTCTCACCCTCTGTATATCCTCCAAGGCAGGGACGGATGGCATTCCTCTGCCATGTGACAGATGAGGGGCCTGGGCTCCAGGTTGGGGATCATGGGTGAAGCCTGCTGCTGGGCAGGACAGCGCCCCAAAGAAGAAGTGTTAAAGGTTACTGTTGACCTGAAGTGACTCAGCCTGGCAGCGGGCTTCCAGTCCGACTGAAAGATTTCAGGACCCTCCCAAGGGCTGTGTTTTGAGGGAATCTGGGACCATCGCAAAGGAACATGAACTGGACCCAGGAAGCTCCTGATTGGCAGGAAGCCTGGATTCCACCACACTCAGGCCTTGGCCCTCTGCTGGGGAGCATATACCAGCACCACCCCTTACCCATGGTGGGGAGGAGTCCTCCTCTCAGGGCAGCTTTGATAGGGTGTGGAGCATGGGGTCATAAGCATCCCCGGGATAGGGCTGGGAAGGGAGAGAAAACAACCCCTCCCCTCTAGCTACCAACTGGGAAAGGAGCAGATGGTAGCCCTGGCCCTCCTGGCCACCCTGACATCTCCAAGGCCTGATGTCTTCAGCAGGGACCCTCCCCACTTTCCTGATTCCCTGCTCTGTAGAGAAAATGGGGCCTTCACCTGCTGGAGAAAACTGGGTCCCTAAGGCCTAAACCGAGGCAGAAGGCACCCTGATTGCCAGCCTGTTGCTCACAGATGTCTTCTTCACAGGGGGAATCCCTCAGCCAACACACACAATCCTTCCCCTGCCCCCCAGAGGCCTGGCTACCTCAGCAGCATCTCCTCAGCAGGTAGAGAGGCAGGGTCCAACCAAGCCAAGCACTCAGGAGAAGCTGTGTGCAGGGACGAGGAAGAGACAGAGAGGGAGCACAAACCAGGTGTAGCCATCTGTAGAGCCCCCCCCCCCCATCCCTTCCTGGCGGCTGGGCCCAAGAGGGTGCTGGCAGGAACTAGAGAGGGCAGCGGCTGTGAGACCACCCCCCTCCCACCCAGTTTCCTATGATCCTGGGCTCACTCCCCCCACAACACTCCTCCATGCCCCAGGGGTCTCAGGCTCAGCCACAGACAGAGAGACCTTCCCTCCAAGAGGAGGGACCAAAGGGTGGAGGGATGAACAGGGACCCACCGGGAGAGAGATGCCAGGCAGGCAGGCAGGCGGGCAGCGGGCGGACGGTGGAGACCGCTGCAGGGGAGCCGGGACACAACTGGCTGGATGCTTGTGGCTCAGTCCCTCTGTCCATCCAAGGCGGCTTCTCTCCGGGCGGTTCTGAGGCCGGGCGGGCGCTGTTAAAAAGCTTTTTATGTGTGTGTGTGTTAATCACATGATTGCCGTTCACCTGTATTTCGAACAAAGACAGCTCACTGTTTCAAGGCCCCGAACAAGAGTCTGGGCACAGGGAAGAGAAGGGAGGCGGGGGGAGGAGGGTTGGCAGCGCCGGGGGTGGCGTCGAGGAAAACTGGGGGGAGATTGTCCAAGGCCAGCGAGCGAGAGAAAGAGAAAACCCTTATCAAACTCCTAATTCACTGGGCTCTGCAGCCCCAGACACACTGGCCCAATTGTCTGGCTGGTTGTGTGTGCGCAAGCATGTGTGAGTGTGTGTTACCAATGTCTGCCACCCCCCTCGACATGCCTTTACCCCGTGTGACTATCTCATTGTGTCCCACTATCCACCCTGGGGCCTTCCCAATCAGGAGGCCTTGATTCTCCAGACCCCAGTTCCAGCCCGACTCCAGACAGTACCTGTTCGGTGTGGGCCTAGGGCCTTGCCCAGTTAAGAGGGACAGAGAAGCCACACATTGTCAGTGGTGTGGCCCAGGCTCCTCTGTCCCTCTGTGGGCACCCCAGTTCTGCCTAGCCACTTAACCAGGAACGGCTGCCTTCACTGAGAAGAGAAAGGGACAATCAATGCCTGTGGAGGTGTGACCAGAGGACAAGAGCAAGGGAAAGGGGCCCTGGGGCGATGGACAGGAAGAACAAAGGGTAGGAGTGAGGGGCAGAGAAAAGGGGGTCAGAGCCAGGGCAGTCCGTTCCTTTCTCAGTGTGGGACACAGAGGGACTTCATGAAAGCCAGGGCTGGGACTCTTTCATCCTTTCCCTTTCCCAGGAGAGGAAGAACCCAGCATGGGAGTGAGACCCCGAATTCCTCCTTTTCCTTCTTGAAGATGACCCTCGCCCACCCCACCTCAGCCTCCTGTGTCTCTACCCTGGACCAGTCCAGCCTTCTGGATGCTGGTATCTAGAGAGAAGGGATGGTGGATTGAAGCGGGTATGTGTCCTGGGCAAAGGTAGTTCAGCTGCTGCCCTCCTTGTCAGAGCGGGCAGGAGAGGATGACAGAGTGCGGCCATCTGGCAGCAGGACCTAGCACACAGTCGGACTCAGGAGGATTGCTTCAGTTAAGCAACACAGGCTGCCACCCTTTCAGGTTAACGGCTTTCCTCGGTTTCCCCTCTAGTCCTTTGTCAACAGCCCATGCCACTACCTGAGGCAGAGGTCTAGGGTCCCAGGCAACAGGTTCTGACTGCTCCACCTGCATCTGTCCCTTCCCAGATGTAAAATGCCCCAACTCTCACACCAGCCGCCCAAACCCAAGCTTAGTCCAGGGAGACGGGCCTAGGCAGCAGTGCGGGCAGGGCTGGGGGGGGGGGGAGCTGGGCAGAGTGGAGGCGTCCTGGGTGTTGGGGATGAAGACAGCGCCGGAGGCTCCACCTTCTGCCCTTCCCTCCCTCCTTTCCCCCTCCCCTCCCCCTCCTTCCTTCCCCAGCCGTCTGCAGCGGCTCAGTCGCTCAGTCAGTCTCAGGCTGTCCAGCCAGGGTGTTTGGTGGTGAGGATTTAGGCTCCGTCCAGACGAGGCCGTGGCCTGAGGCTTAGGGCCCCCCAGCCCCTCCCTCCCAGTCCATCAGCGTCACCCCCCCAGCCCCGAGCTGGACCGCACACCTTGGGACACGGTTTTCCACTTCCTCAGGACGAGCCCCAGACTGGAAGAGAGGTCGGAGGAGGTGAGTGCGCACTGCTCCCCTGTGTCCCCTGTG
This sequence comes from Peromyscus aztecus, assembly GCA_902168405.1. Lineage (NCBI taxonomy): Eukaryota > Metazoa > Chordata > Mammalia > Rodentia > Cricetidae > Peromyscus > Peromyscus aztecus. Next base: position 54,781 of record CABHPQ010001955.1, read on the forward strand.
TCCGGAATGCCAACAGGGGCCTGGGTTCCCCCCCCCCAATTTGGGGTGGGAGAGGCTGACACCCCACAGGCAGGCAGGCACCCCCCACCCAGCTTCCCTAGACTGTCAGGGCAGACGAGGGGAAGGAGAGTTGAGAGAAAAGGTGGGAAATTCCAGGGGCCCGGATTAGAGTCGAATAAAGGGTCCGTTTTTCTTCCTTTCCATCAACAAACCTCCACCCAAGAGGAGGTTTAAGGAAAAAACCCACCCACACCTAGAGACGGTTGGGATCAGGGGGTGGGAAGACTTGGAGGCGGGACGCACCCACTTAGGGTCTGGCATGTGCTCGGGCCCAGGCCCAAGTGGGTTTAGTGCGCGCAAGGAGGGCCGCCACCTCGGGGCTACGTCCGCGTCCAGCCTGGGGTGGCGCACAGCGCCCCTCCATCGCGCCCTCCTTCTTGTCCAGGTGGGCGTTGGGCTCTTCGCGAGGACCCCGGCGGTGGGCCTGGGGGAGGCGGCCGAAGCGGCGGCGGCCGGGAGCGACATGGCCGAGGAACAGGACCTATCGGAGGTGGAGCTGAGCCCGGTGGGCTCGGAGGAGCCCCGCTGCCTGTCCCCTGGCAGCGCGCCGTCGCTGGGACCCGACGGCGGCGGCGGTGGCTCAGGCCTGCGAGCCAGCCCGGGGCCCGGCGAGCTGGGCAAGGTCAAGAAGGAACAGCAGGACGGCGGCGAAACAGACGATGACAAGTTCCCTGTGTGCATCCGCGAGGCGGTCAGCCAGGTGCTCAGCGGCTACGACTGGACGCTGGTGCCCATGCCCGTGCGTGTCAACGGCGCCAGCAAGAGCAAGCCGCACGTCAAGCGGCCCATGAACGCCTTCATGGTGTGGGCACAGGCGGCGCGCAGGAAGCTGGCCGACCAATACCCGCACCTCCACAATGCGGAGCTCAGCAAGACGCTGGGCAAGCTTTGGAGGTGAGCTCCGCCCCGCCCCAGCCCCGCAGGCCCTAGCTTCGGGGGCATTAGGGCTAGCCTGGGGCCCTAGAGTAGGATCGCCCGGGCCCCTCTCCTAGGAGTGGCCAACCATCTCTTTAGAAGACCAATATTTGAGACCTTGCCCACCCATCTACCCAGAGTGCTCTCGTGGGGGCTCACCCTGGAACTCAGAACCCCAGCGGCCTAGGCTGGGCCTCCCCATCCTGGGATGGAGGGCGGGGAGGCGCCCCCTCGTGGTTGGAATTCTGTGGGTGGTGGGCAGGGAAGACAGCATGGTGGGACGCTCTGATGACCTCCACTCAAATCCCATAGCCACACACTTAGGGTGCCGCTGCCACCCGCTTCAGGGGTCGGGAGAATGTGGGAAACTGGGAGAGAACTGGTCTAGCGGTAGATGGTGCGGAACTGAAGCAGCCAGATGGAGAGCTTGAGGGGAGGAGGGATTGCAGGGAAAACGAGGACCGGAGAGAAAGCGGAGTATGGAGAACTTTGTTCCCTGCTACCACAGGGTCTCTCCTGTTCCAGCTGCCCTGGGAGACCTTCCCGACCCCAGGCTCTAGACCGAGGGCTTCTTTATTTCCCAGGAGAGGGCACACAAAAAGAGGCCGGAGCCACCGAGCTGCTCACTCCTTTTCACTCTCTCCAGCTTTGGCGCCATCTTACCTCCCTGGGCTCCACCCAATGGTTGAGCAACCTCTTCCCCAAGCTCAAGAACTGGAGCGGAGCACCCTAGCCAGGAGGAAGCCTGCTTCCTGCCAGGGTCCCTCAGAGCCCTAGGCTGCCTAGGCTGGCCTCAAACTCTGGGGCAACGTTTTCCCGGGGTGCAGATTTGACCCCTGTGCTCACCTGGCCAGTTGCAGATGTGTGACGCACCCCGACACACTGCGGGCACCCTGGGCCAGGCCCCAAAGGGAACAAGGGCTCCAGCAGATGCTAGACTGCTGAGGTCACCTGATCCCCACTAGCCCATCCAAGAGACAGGCCCAAGAGAGACACACTACTTAGGTCAGTCGGCGACAGAGTCCAGTCACCAATCCTTGTCAGAGGTTAGCCGGACATTCTCCCTAACAGTAACAGTGGTGAGTCACACACACTTCACTCTCTGGAGTGGTCTGGAGTGGTGGGAGTGGGCAGAGAACAGGAGAATGAAGGACTCCATGCTGGAGGAGACTTGGGGTCTGTTAGAGGAGTCGGTTCCTTCCACTTTGCTGGTCCGGTATGAAGACCCAAGGCTTGAAGTAGTAGAAGGCGCAATCAGTTCCCTAAGAACAGAGCGCTCTGCAAGCAGCTTCCTGGCCTGCACTTGCCATGTGCTTGCTGAAGGCCTGGCACCCCTCCCCCAGCCTCCTCGGCTCTCAGCTCAGACCAGGCAATAGCTGGATGGCCAGCTGCTATGAGCCCAGAGCCCAGCTCTGCTCAGGAAAAGCAGTGGCAGCTAGCTCCTTTGTCCAGGGTCCGTCCAGGTCTGTAACAGCAGTGAGAGACGGACCCCCACTCTCCCACCACCATCTGTTGCCAAGAGTTTATGGAGTCCCTCCACGGTCCCCGTCCCAGTTCCCACTCTAGAACCCTTGATTTAGTCCCCTTCCGGCAGACTCGTCCCTGGCTGCCACTCAGACTGTACCCACAGCGGTCCATCTGGGACGGGGAAGGCAGGAGAGCCCTGAGGGCCGAGGACCCAGCCCCAGGGATGGCAAAACAATGCCAAGGAACCAAGACTGTGTCAACAGGTGGTAGCTACCAGGGCCCTGGATGGGGGTCCTCAAGGACACTGGAATGTGGGCTGGGCTGGCCAGTTGCTCCAAGGGTCTGAACACACTTTTCCCAAGCTCGTGACTCCGAGAACATCAGGAGTGTGGACGGTTGGGTAGACAGAACTGGAAAACAGCCTAAAACACAGACTGAGAAGAGCTGTGCCTAAGTCTAGGATCAATGCACTTGAACACGGGTCCTGGGTGGCCCTGTGAGCACCTGGCACACTAACCTCGGCTGCCATCTGGGGAGGAACCATTACATGCAGACGCATGGGATGTTCGGTGCTGTTTAACCTGTGTGGAAAGTACAGTCTGAGCCAGGAAACTGGGACTAGGTTGTGGCTAAGCTCCTCCTATAGGGGCTCATTGGCCTCCCCTGCCCCGAGTCGCACAGGCTCTTGCTCAGTTGTTGGCCTGATGGGGGGGGGGGGGGGGGGACAGACGCATATAACAGCAGCCGCGGCCCTACCAGACCCTGCCCGCTGGGCTGGGAACCAGCCTCCCTTCTCCATCCACCCATTCCAAACCAAGAGGCCGGTGGGAAGAAAAGGAGCAAGTGAGGACTGAGCTGGGTGTGTGTGTGTGTGTGTGTGTGTGTGTGTGTGTGTGTGTGTGTGTGACGGGGGACAGTGGAGAAGGGCAGCCCTGAACATGAGGACTTGTGTGGGAGTGAAGGCTGGCTGTGGGCATGGGGTGGGGTGGATGAAGAGACCTGCACAGCGTTGGCGGAGCGGGGTTAAGATTGGAGCGGGCACCGCACAGCACCCCCAGGTTCCTGTTAGGGCTAATTGGGTCCAGTGCAGCTTGGGAGGTGATGGTAGGATCCAGTGTTGACCTTCCTGCACTTCTGATATGTGTGGCCCTCTCCCACATTCCTTGCCATTTTCTTGGTGATTTCAGGTTGCCAGCCAGGCAGGGGACACTGAGGAGGGTAGGGGAGAGTATCCAGTGTCACCGGCCACCCCAGGAGCATCTGTGCTGGGCCCCTGCTAGCAGAACCCCACCACCCTGCTGTGTGGCTCCTTTTAAGGCCTAGCCTTGGGGTCTCTATCTATGCGGAAAGTGCACTGATCTAATGAGTCTGGCTCAGCTAGAGGGTCCCTTGGGGAATGCTGGGAGGGTGCAGGGCAGACCAGGCGGCTAAGCTGCAAAGGAATGCTCCCGCCTAGAAGGTGCCTGGCATAACCAGCCCGGAGAGCGGGCTTGGTCTTCCGTTGCCTAGGAGAAGAGGGCACCAATTGGGTGTACAGGAGGGAGAGACACCCTTAAAGTGGACTAGTGGTCCCGGTGTCTGGAGTCCCTGGGTCTGTTCTTTCCCCTACCCTGTCTTCCTTACCCAGGGGCAGGCAAGTCCTGGTACCCTCCATCCTCCGACTTAGACCTGAAGCTGGAGTCGGATGGGTGGGGCGCTGAAATGGGGGCTTCTCCGTGTCGTGGGCTGGCCTCAATCTGTCCCGGAGTCTGGGAAGAGACCCAAGATTCCTCTACCCTCTGTCGCTCCCGGGCCCCAGATAGGGAGTGACACCTAGAACCCTCAGTGCCACCATACAGAAATGTCACCGATCATTTTTCTAGAGTTGAGGATCCATCCTTGGGGCTTGCCTGTGCACGTCTTTCCCAAGCACCATAGAGTAGCATCTATTTTCTCTAGGTCCCTCCCTCCCGAGGCCCAGGCACTTCATATATATGTATTTCTGGTGACCACACACCCAGGTGAAGCAGATGTTATCATCCTCGTTTTTGTAGGTGAAGAAACGTTTCTCGGGCTCAGAGAAGTAACTTGTGCAGAGTCTGGCACCCAGCTAGTAAGTAGCAGAGACTGGGTTCCTCCGCAGCCATCTGCTCCTGTCCA
>CABHPQ010001955.1:59761-72190 GCA_902168405.1 Peromyscus aztecus
GTGTGTGTGTGTGTGTGTGTGTGTGTGTGTGTGTGTGTGACGGGGGACAGTGGAGAAGGGCAGCCCTGAACATGAGGACTTGTGTGGGAGTGAAGGCTGGCTGTGGGCATGGGGTGGGGTGGATGAAGAGACCTGCACAGCGTTGGCGGAGCGGGGTTAAGATTGGAGCGGGCACCGCACAGCACCCCCAGGTTCCTGTTAGGGCTAATTGGGTCCAGTGCAGCTTGGGAGGTGATGGTAGGATCCAGTGTTGACCTTCCTGCACTTCGGATATGTGTGGCCCTCTCCCACGTTCCTTGCCATTTTCTTGGTGATTTCAGGTTGCCAGCCGGGCAGGGGACACTGAGGAGGGTAGGGGAGAGTATCCAGTGTCACCGGCCACCCCAGGAGCATCTGTGCTGGGCCCCTGCTAGCAGAACCCCACCACCCTGCTGTGTGGCTCCTTTTAAGGCCTAGCCTTGGGGTCTCTATCTATGCGGAAAGTGCACTGATCTAATGAGTCTGGCTCAGCTAGAGGGTCCCTTGGGGAATGCTGGGAGGGTGCAGGGCAGACCAGGCGGCTAAGCTGCAAAGGAATGCTCCCGCCTAGAAGGTGCCTGGCATAACCAGCCCGGAGAGCGGGCTTGGTCTTCCGTTGCCTAGGAGAAGAGGGCACCAATTGGGTGTACAGGAGGGAGAGACACCCTTAAAGTGGACTAGTGGTCCCGGTGTCTGGAGTCCCTGGGTCTGTTCTTTCCCCTACCCTGTCTTCCTTACCCAGGGGCAGGCAAGTCCTGGTACCCTCCATCCTCCGACTTAGACCTGAAGCTGGAGTCGGATGGGTGGGGCACTGAAATGGGGGCTTCTCCGTGTCGTGGGCTGGCCTCAATCTGTCCCGGAGTCTGGGAAGAGACCCAAGATTCCTCTACCCTCTGTCGCTCCCGGGCCCCAGATAGGGAGTGACACCTAGAACCCTCAGTGCCACCATACAGAAATGTCACCGATCATTTTTCTAGAGTTGAGGATCCATCCTTGGGGCTTGCCTGTGCACGTCTTTCCCAAGCACCATAGAGTAGCATCTATTTTCTCTAGGTCCCTCCCTCCCGAGGCCCAGGCACTTCATATATATGTATTTCTGGTGACCACACACCCAGGTGAAGCAGATGTTATCATCCTCGTTTTTGTAGGTGAAGAAACGTTTCTCGGGCTCAGAGAAGTAACTTGTGCAGAGTCTGGCACCCAGCTAGTAAGTAGCAGAGACTGGGTTCCTCCGCAGCCATCTGCTCCTGTCCACACACCTCCAGGGTGTGAGCCAGACGGCTCACCCTTCGATGAGGCGGCCAGCTCTTCTTGCATACAGCTTTAGGACCAGGAACATTCCCCTCTCCTTGGACTGATGCCGGGCCCCTTGTAACTCCTTTTTGACCACATGCTCAGAGGCTGGCCCCTGGTGCCCTCTAGCCACTGAGAGGTAGGGGAGAGAGCTCACAACCACCTCAGGCTGGGGCTCCTTGGTCTGGCATTTTTCTGGGCGCTAACCTTAGGGCACAGCCCTGCCTTGGCCCTGCCCTCTGGGCTCCCCGTCCCAGGAATGAAACTCAGAGGGAAGCGCACCTGGGTGCTCCAACACTCATGCTGGCTCTGGTGTCCTCCACCCCCAGGCTGCTGAACGAGAGCGACAAACGCCCCTTCATCGAGGAGGCTGAGCGGCTCCGGATGCAGCATAAGAAGGACCATCCAGACTACAAGTACCAACCTCGGCGGCGGAAGAATGGGAAGGCGGCTCAGGGGGACGCAGAATGCCCAGGTGGGGAGGCTGAGCAAGGAGGGGCCGCCGCCATCCAGGCTCACTACAAGAGTGCCCACCTGGACCACCGGCACCCGGAAGAAGGTTCTCCCATGTCCGACGGGAACCCCGAGCACCCCTCCGGTGAGTGCTGGGTTGGGAGCTACCAGTGTAGCCGTTAGCCAAGCTGCTGTGGGGCTAGGAGAAGCCAGGCTGTGGAGAGTTCCCCAGCCTGAGTTGGGATCTGGGAGGGGTTGGCCAGGGGTGCAGTTCCCCTAGCTGGAGTACAGAAACCAGAGGCAGCTCCTGGGGAATCTGGTAGCTTATAGTTAGGCAAGGTGTCTAAGGCTGCCAGAGGGTATGTGATGATGGGCAGGGAGGCCATGCCGTGAGAAAACACCACGGCAGTTACTGGGAAAGGGCGGAGGGGTGCTTTTGAGAAAAGAGCGATCAAAAAAACAAACAAACAAACAAACAAACAAAAAGACAGGTGGTGGTAGTGCACACCTTTAATCCCAGCAGAGGCAGAGACAGAGGCAGGCGGGTCTCTGAGTTCGAGGCCAGCCTGGTCTACAGAGTGAGTTCCAGGACAGCCAGGGCTCTGCAGAGAAACCCTGTCTGGAAAAACCAGAGGGTGGGAGTGAGTGATCAAACATGGGTGGAGGGGAAATCGCTGCCTCTTACATCTCCCACCCTAGGGTGATGCTGAGCACACACTAGGGAGGGACCAAACGTGGCCCTCTCATATTTAAATTCTCACTAAGGATGTGAGAGGACGCCGAGCACTCACAGTGTGCCAGGCACAGGCTGCTTGCCTTGTGTGTCCTGATCCCTTCCACCAACCAATCAGCCCGAAATGGTATGGGGGGGGGGGTGTCAGCAACTCAGATCACCGTCGTCCCACAGATGAGGAGACAGAAAAAGTAGCTTGCTCCGCAGATGAAGTCTGAGCCCAGGTGGTGGGACTCCGGGAGGTGGGGTTGGCTCTGTGGAGGATGCCTCCTTTGTGTTCCTCATGAGCAAAGTGCCAGTGTGACAGGCAGACGGTGCTCAGTGAGCAGAGGCTCTGCCATCAGAAGGCAAGGCAAGTCCTACTTTGTGTCGGGGCACTGGAGAGGACACAGGAGCCCACCAAGAGAAGCCCGTGGTCCCTGCTCAGGAGCCTACGGTCTAGAGGGGGGAGTAGGGATGGAGTGGGGTGAATGAGGAATAAGTGAATGAAGAAAGTAGCATAGGAGAAGCCTCTTCAGGACTCAGGAGGCAGGATCTATCTGTCCCAGAAACATCCAGCTCCAGACTGTAATCGAGGAGGGCTCCCCGACACACGGTATCCAGGCTCTCTGACTCACCTCTGCTTTACTGACACACTGCTTAAAAGAAGGTTGAGGGTTTGCCCGGGGTCACACGGTGAACTGCAGAGCCAGAATTCAAGCCTCTGTAGGTCTCCAGAAGTTCGGAGCCCTTGGCTAATGAAGGACTCGACTCTGTCTCCAGTGTGAGGGTGAAGGCTCAATCTGACCCTGGCGGCTTCTAGCCTTATTATACTGCAATGCCATGGATTTGTTTCTCTGTGATGGGATGCTCAGTCTGGTCACCTTCCTTACATATAATCTCATCATCAGAGCCTCCGGGACATTCAGATGCACTTCATGAGATTTCCCCCAAATCCCTGGGACAGCAGGTGGCTTCCTTCTCTAGTCTCCTCGGTCCCCTGCATGTCCCGTCACACAGCACCTCCTGCTCTACAGCCTTGTGGGGGCTCTTATCTCTCCATGGCTGCAAGCTTTTGGAGACAGGGCCCGATTTTATTTCTATTTCTCCCTAGCATCTGGCACACTGCCTGGCACTCAGCAGTGCCCTGAGCATTGGCTGAGATGTGTGGATGAGAACGTTAACAGGCAAAGAAAAGGGGACCAGTAATCTAAGTGCCCCCTTGAGTGAGGGCCAGCAGGGCAGGCAGTAGCTAGGCTTGAGGCTGCATTGAAGAGGGTACAGTGCTGTTCGGAGGTGGTAAGAGATAACAGCCCAAAGTGGACAGGGCAGGCGGGGCTAGGCAGGGAGAGTGACCAAGAGATGTCAACAGTGCTCTGAAGAGCAGGCAGGGTCCGGGACAATGGCCCAGCATGACGCAGTAGGGTCAGCCATTAGGCAGCATGTCAGGGAAGCTGGTCTCAGAGGTCAGCAGCCTGCTGCCTGGAGGTGGGCCATGAGGCCTTCTAGGGCCCACTTGCCTCTAACCTGCTCATTCTTGCTCCCCCACCTCTCCTATCCAGGCCAGAGCCATGGCCCTCCCACCCCTCCAACCACCCCAAAGACAGAGCTGCAGTCCGGCAAGGCAGACCCCAAAAGGGATGGGCGCTCCCTGGGGGAGGGCGGGAAGCCCCACATCGACTTCGGCAACGTGGACATCGGGGAGATCAGCCACGAGGTAATGTCCAACATGGAGACCTTTGATGTGACTGAGCTGGACCAATACCTGCCACCCAACGGGCACCCAGGCCACGTGGGTAGCTACTCAGCAGCTGGCTACGGGCTGGGCAGTGCCCTGGCTGTGGCCAGTGGACACTCTGCCTGGATCTCCAAGCCACCAGGTGTGGCTCTGCCCACAGTCTCGCCCCCTGGTGTGGATGCCAAAACCCAGGTGAAGACAGAGACCACAGGCCCCCAGGGACCCCCACACTACACTGACCAGCCGTCCACTTCCCAGATCGCCTACACCTCCCTCAGTCTGCCCCACTACGGCTCCGCCTTCCCCTCCATCTCCCGCCCCCAGTTTGACTATTCTGACCATCAGCCCTCAGGACCCTACTACGGCCATGCAGGCCAGGCCTCTGGCCTCTACTCAGCCTTTTCCTACATGGGGCCCTCTCAGCGGCCCCTCTATACGGCCATCTCTGACCCCAGCCCCTCAGGGCCCCAGTCCCACAGTCCCACACACTGGGAGCAGCCAGTATATACGACTCTGTCCCGACCTTAGGGGGGCCGTCACCGCCAGTCCCCACCTGGCCCCAGGGCCCCTTCCCCCAGCCTGTGTGCCCTGCTCCCCACCAGCCTCAGGCCTGGCCATGGAGGAGGCTGCAGAGGCTGGCAGCAGCAGGGAGGTCTCTGCCAGCTCCTGCCCTGATGACCTCCACCCACCCTGGCTCTGGAGGCCCAGTCCTGACTGAGCTGGCAGAGGAGGAGTTTGATGGCTGGCCCAGACTGAGGGTGAGGGGCCACTCACCCCTAGAAATGACCCTCTGTCCCAGGACCTGAGAAGTCCTGATCACTCCTTCAGGGAGGTAGGAAGCCTTAGGGTGGGAGGCCTCACTCCTGTTTCCTCCTTAGAGAGGAAGGGGTTCAAAGGCCCCCTTTGTCACAGTGCCTAAGAGCGAGGCTTCCCAGGGACCTGCCTCAAAGCCTGGAGCTGGCTCTGTCCTGTCCCTAAGGACTCGCTGAGGGCAGCTTTGAACAGCTTTGTGGGGAGCAGGTTGGGATACTCGATGGACGCTCTGATCCCTTCAATGCCCCCTCCTCACCTGAGCGCAGGAAGGAACTGGCAGAGGTCCTCAGATCCCATCCTGTGTCAATAACCTCATCCCTGTCTAACTGAGGAGAGTCCCCATGTGCTTCCCCACCACCTCCCACACCTCAAGGCCCACCCCAAGTGAGGAGGCAGGGGCTCCAGGGAAGAGTCAGAGGCAATTCACCCAGCCTTCCTCTGGCCTCCTGACGGTCAGCCTCGTGTCCCCAGGCTCAGAGTTAGCACTGCACGGGCCCTAGTCCCAGAGCCCAGCACCCAGGCTGCTGGCAGCAGGCTGGACACTAAACCCCTGCCATGTACATTCCCCCCTTGCCCTGCACCCTTCGCTCCAGCGGTACCTTAATAAAGTACGTAGCTCCGTCTCCCCAGCTCCTGTTCTGCAGCCCAGTCCACATGTAACACATTGCTGCCCCTTATTTATCTGGATAGTCGCCATGCTCCCGCCCCTCCTCTAGCTACTCCAGTCCCCATTAACTTGCATTAAGCACTCCAAGTAATAAAATCAAAACTTCCGGTCGCCTGCTTGGTGGCCTGACCTGGCCTGTCTCTTGGTCTCTTACCCACAAACCTGTACTTCTTCAAAGGCTTTCTGGAAGCAGCCAGGAGAGTGCAAAGGTGAGCCATTTCTAGGATCTCTGTCCCCTGACATGGGGATGGTGGTGGGACCCAGGACAGCCAGCCTCCTGATGGGTGGGCCAGTGCCCAGGGACGAAGGCCTCGGAAGGGAGCCACACACACAGGGGCCACCCATTCTTCTCAGGTCCAGCTCTGACTCACTCTCTTCTGCTCCGCTCACTATTGCCGCTCTGCTCATGTGACAGGGGAGTCTGCCAGGAACTCCAGGGACAGCTATTCAAAAGGGGCAGTGGGCTGGTCTCGTTCCTGAGGTGAGCAGTCAGGTCTGGTTCCATAGGATGCATGGATGACCTTCTGTGGCTACACTTCTCCACCCACCACCTCCCCCAGTGCACAGAAGCGTGTTACACACACACACACACACACACACACACACACACACACACACACACACGCGCGCGAGTGAGCCCAGCCCAGCAGCAGCCTGTTTGTGTCTAAGCCAAGCAGCTCCATTCATCTGTGCTCCCCAAGTTTGTCTTCAGTGGTGGCCACGACCCATGCCACTGCCAAGCTCACACCTCCAAGGTCAGGGGAAACCTCTGCCAAGTTGCTCTGACAGTGAGTACCACAGTAGCAAAGTTCCTAGTGTGCCCCTGGTTGCTGGGTTTGCCAGGGGTGTGCATCCTTTAGGCCTCCAAGGGAGTGGCATCATTGCCTGATGCCTTGGGAAGCCAGTGCCCTGAACCACTTTCCAAGCTCTCCATCTCCATCAATCCTTGAAGCTTGGTACAGGAAACCCTTGCTTCTTAACAATAGCTGATTCAGGGTCAGACCACCCAAACTACACAGAAGCTGTTTTTGGTTTTTATTGGCCTTTAATAGATCTTTACCTGTTGGATGTGACTCGTTGCCCCACCTCTACTAAATCTTGGGGCCTAGCTTTCCCTGAGCTAAGTCCAGGTATGTGCATCTACGTATCTGAGTATCTGATAAAGGCTGAGAGGAAAAGGGTAGGGCCTTGCACATGCCGCTGAGTGCCCCTCCTCCTCAGCTCTCTTCCTCACACATGCACTATGTCCTTCACCCATCACAGGGTCAGGAGACTGCCAGTGACCTAGACCTACCAGACCAGGAACCATAGGAAAGCTCTTTGATTTGATTTGGCAATACTGACTTTTAAGACCCTCTCCTGGTTGCAGGTTTTCATCTTATGATGCCAGCACTGTCAGATAGGAAACCGCCTCATGCCAACCTTTCATGCTGACACTCCCTTGCCCCTCTACTGAAAAACAGGACACCTGTCCACTTCCAGTCTATGTACTGCTCCTGCTTGACGGGGAACTATAGACAGAGCTGTCAGGACAGAGGCCCCATCAGGAGGGGGCCCTGCTACCTCATGAGATGACCGTGTGGTCACTATTGCTATCGGCAGCAGGAAAATGGAGGTCAGCGTTAGTGGGCTGTCCCCACCCCTTGGACAGGTTTGGATGTGCTCTGGGACAGCAGCGGCTCCAGAGTCAGGTGTTTTTAAATGACCTTAAACCTAAGGAGGTGGAAGGTTTCACAATTCTGGCAAGTGACGGTATATTCCGCAGGGGACAAACCCGGACCCGGCCAGCTGAATGAGGGGCTTCGCCAGAGCAGCAGAATGCAGGGGGTGGGGGGGAAGCGCTCTCTTCTCCATCTCCTTACACCCTATCCCCTAAGGGTTAACACCCCCTCCTACCCAAGCTCCATCTCCCTTTAATCACATCTGATACTGAGCGGCCCAGCAGGGAACAAAGGCCCCATTTAGAGAAATGGGGCCGAGAAAGTGACCCCCGCACTCTGGGGTGGCTGCCTGGATGCCAGCACAAAGGCGGCATTTCAGAGCTGAAATTTCAGCACCCAACTTGATTAAAGGATTCCAAAGGCTTGGAGGAGGGTGGCCGGGGTGCGAAGTCTATGACTCCCAGAATTAACCCTCATCCTGAGCAGCGAGCACCCCTCCTGCTCCTGTGGCCACTCATCCTTCCCACCCTGACCAGGGTGCCCACACATGCGGAGTGCCATGCCTCCTCGGAGGTGCAGTGGACCAGAGGTCAGGCTAGCCTACTCAGAAGCCCGTCTTCTTCTAACTACGCCAGTGTCCATGACTGTCTTTTCAAAAAAAAAAATGGCTAGACAAGGTCTCATATAGCCCAAGCTGACTTTGAACTCACTGTGTGAGGCTCCTGCCTCCGCCTCCGCAGTACTGAGATTATACTTGTGCCCCACCATCCCCGGCTGCACACACCTCTGCCACAGGATGTGAAAGGAAGCGGGATGCACAAAAGTGAGCCCATCGCCAAGTGAGGCAGGAGAGGAACTCCAACTCGGGCTGAACCCAAGGGCACAGCATCCCAGCTCAGGTCTGAGAAGCAGAGGGCACAAGGGGGCAGGCCAGAGAGAGGGCCATGGAGGGCACTGTGCGGCACTGGCCGGGGCCGGACAGGTGCTTGGTCCTTGCTCCAGTTGCTGATTTGTCCAACAGGGCTCTGCTGGGGACAGTGGGGATCACTGCACCCCCACACTTCCTGCTAGGGCACCACTCCTGAAAGGGGATCCGAGTCCTTGATAAGAGCTCGAGGCAGGTCCCCAGGAACAATGGCTGGCTTGATGAGACCTGCTCTGTGATACTCCTGAGAAGGGAGAAGCCCCTGCAGCCAGTCCCCACTGGAAAGGAAATTGGGGGTTTCCATGGCAACCAGCTCCCTGGGCACAAAGACTCATCTGTCTGCTGAGAAGGCAGCTGAGGTGTCTCCCCTGCAGCAGCTTTTGCTCTGGTGCATGGCGAGATAAAGGGAGGGATGAGGGGGAAACATGGGACCAAGGGCCTTGGTGCTTCCGAAGAGCTAACAGTCACAGGGCCACCTGGATGTGAGGGCCACTCCCTGCAGCAGGTCAGGAACAAGGAAGCAGCAGGTGGCGGCACTGTGGAGAGCAGGCATAGAGGGACGGGAGGGTGAAGTTTATTATTTACATGTCTAAAGTGGGCATAGAAATGGCGCCCAGGCACAGTCCAAGAGCTCTGCTCAGTCGGTGATGATGAGCTCGTCCACGCCCCAATCTTCATAGCTTCCATCTGGCAGGTAACGGCGAATGATGATTGGGATCTTCCGGGCCCTGTTGTGGGGAGAAGTCACAGGACATGAGGGCTGGTGCCCGGGCTCTGAAGCAGAGAACACAGTGTCACATCAATGCCCTCCCTCGACTCCTGGGAGCCCGACTATGAATGAGTCAGAGATCTACAAAGATCAAACCACCTTCCCCAGACAGAGAGGCCTGAGAGCTGCATGCTGGGCTCTGGAGGAAGCGACCACTGTCTGAGGGACTTACTTGAGTTCCTTCATGGCGATGAGCAAAGGGTCTGTCTCCCCTTCCAGCTCCACCATCACGGGGGCACACATCCTGCAGGGACAGGAGACAAGGCTCAGAGGTCACTATGGTATCCTGATCCTCATCTAGCAAGGTCCCCTAGGCAGGCAGCCGTGGTGGCAGTGGTGCACAGGGAACAGGCCGGCAGACTGGATTTAAATTCTGCCTCCAAGGACAAGCCCTAGATTTCTCTCCATATCCCAACAGCCTCATTTAAGATGAAGACGGGGGCTGGAGAGACGGCTCAGAGGTTAAGAGCACTGACTCCTCTTCCAGAGGTCCTGAGTTCAATTCCCAGCAACCACATGGTGGCTCACAACCATCTATAATGAGATTGGGTGCCCTCTTCTGGTGTGCAGACATACATACAAACAGAACACTGTATACATAAATAAATAAATAAATCTTAAAAAAAAAAAAAAAAAAAAGATGAAGACGGTCGGCATTCCCTGCCTCATGAGAAAAATGATCCCAAAAAACTAAGGACTCCATGCCACTCACTGTTCTCGCCTTGATAGTCTTTAATTCCTTTGACGGTTCTGACTTCTGACCTGTGAGGAAACTTAGGTACGGAAAGGTGAGTGACCTGCTCAGGTTTACACAGGCAGAGTGGCAGAGCCACGATTTGTCCCTAACCACTGAGCTACGCTGTGTCCATGGAACAGACTAAAGTCATCTAAATGGAATGCTGCACCAGAAAACCTTCATTCTCCACCCCAGTCCAACCCCACAAGCCCTTCACAGCAACACCCCAGAAGGGCCACACTCTTCCAGCCTCATTCAAGCTGCCATAACGAACTTCTATGCCTCACCTGTGTTACGGTTCTCAAGTGTCCCCCTTATGCTCTTAGGTTAGCATGATGACGGTACTGGAGGGGGGCCTTCGGAAGGCATGAGGGTGGGGCCACTGAGGGTATAAGTGGCTTTAGAAGAGGGGGAAGAGAAATCCAAGCCAGCAGGGTTGCTTGGTCTTACCAGGTGACATTCTGCCACGTTAGGATGCAGCTCGAGGCTTATCAGGTGGAGGGGCCATGTTCGTGGACCCTCCAACCTCCACAACAGTGAGCCAGACATACTGAGGCAGGAACCTGCCTCAAGTACTTGTCACAGCCACAGAAAACAAGCTCAGGCACCTGCACATCACTTCTCCTCTGAGTCCCTCTCTCCACAAGCCTGAGAGAGGCTCAGATGTCCCCACTCTGGAAATGACTGTCTTCAATGCCCCCTTAGTTTACATATGCCTTTCATGACACCAAAGCCACTAGACTACTGTCCACAGCAGACTACGAGCTTCTAGTGGCCTAGGACCACACATGGCCTCCGTAAGGGCCCAGACCCCAGACAATTCTTGGTCCAAGCAAAGGCTCCAACAAGGAGATGTCAACTCCAGGCCCATCTCCTAAGAAAGATACCTCCAATCACCCTGCTTACACCAATAAATTCGGGGTTACTAAGAAGCACACCAAATTTAGGGCTCACACCTTCTCCAGACCATCTGGACAGATTTTTTTGTCTTTTTGTTTTTCTTTCTTTTTTTCCTTTTTCTTTCTTTCTTTCTTTCTTTCTTTTTTTTTTTTTTTTTTTTTTTTGAGACAAGGTTTCTCTGTACAGCCTTGGCTGTCCTGGAACTTGCTCTGTAGAACTTGCTCTTGAACTCAGAGATCCACCTGCCTCTGCCTCTAAGTGCTGGGATTAAAGGCGTGCTCCACCATGCTCTGCTTTTTTAAATGGATATTTTGCCTGCATGTAGGCCCATGCCTTCAAAGAGCATCCTGGAACTGGAGGGACAGATGGTTGAGAGCCATCATGTGGGTAGTGGGAATCAAACTTGTGTCCTCTGCAAGAGCAGCCAGTGCTCTTAATTGCTAGGCTGTCTCTCCAGCCCTGGGACAGAATTTCTCATTAAGGTTTCTGAGGATCATACCTTCAGAGCTGCTGGGGGACTTCGGGGACCAACCAGTTTGAGAGCAGCACTGACTAGTTGCTGCTATATACTAAATATTCTGATCTCTGCTATTCTCAAAAGCCTGAAATTCTCCCAGGGGCAGAAACCAAATGCCTTCCCTGAATAACAAAATGTCCCCAAAACTTGGGGTGTAGCTCAGCAGAAGAACATGTAAGGCCCTGGGTTTAGTCTCTAACACCAGACATAAGAGGAGAGTGACTGGCTTTCGTTCATCGGTGCCCCTATGGACACGCAAAGTGCAAGTGTGGGCTTCTAAGGCTTGGGCTGCAGCCACCACCAATAAATACACAAGCCACTCACCCAGTTAGCAAGGTGAGCAACATCGGCCACCAGGTGGCGCTAGTGGGCCAGACTAAACCCAGCTGGAAGCAACCAGAGGAGCGATTTCCTTCAGCACCTGAGCAGAGGCCCTGCCCAGTGCGGGGCACGGGACAGGCAGAGCGCCACCAGAGGGCGAGGGCCCTCAGGAGAAGGAGCACTGAAGCCTGGACCATGCTGGAGCCCTCTCACTCCCACAGAAAACTCCTGGACTGGGGCTTGTCTAGACACTTCACATCCTGTGAATGCTCCACACTGGTTTATCAGACACATGTCAGTTTGAACCTGTCCCTGTAGGGTCTTCTGACATCTCTTACTAATTTTATTTAACTGGTTAATTTCTTTCTTAAAGTTTTTTTATTTGTATTTGTGTGTCTATGCTGGGGTATGTGCAGGAGGTGCCTCTGGAGGCCAGTGTCAGATCCCCCGGGAGCTGAACTTATAGGTGGCTATGACTCAGTTCCCCTGCAAAAGCAGTGTGTGAGTGTGTGCTCTTAACTTCTCTCCAGCCCTTTCAATCAAAAATTCACTTTATTTATTTTGTGTGTGGAGAGCTAAAATTTTTTTTTTTTTTTTTGGTTTTTCGAGACAGGGTTTCTCTGTGTAGCTTTTTTTTTTATTATGAATGCAGTGTTCTGCCTGAATGTGTGCCTGCAGGCCAGAAGAGGGCGCCAGATCTCATTCTAGGTAGTTGCTGGAAATTGGACTCAGGATCTCTGGAAGAGCAGCCAATGCTCTTAACCACTGACCCATCTCCAGCCCCTAATGGACAAGCCTCCCAGGAGGCTCAGCAAACTGGCAATGTCCTGTACCTGCGCTATCCCTGTGCTGTGGGCCGCAGAGACGCTCCTGACCCCTGGGATGTGTCTAGTATTTCTTGGGGGG